>CANYBF010325143.1:0-18275 GCA_948192965.1 Dalechampia spathulata
ATCATAACCCAATGCTTTAAGCATGATAATTCATCCACTTAAACCTCCATGCATTTAACAATTCTAAAATAAAATAAATCACTATTCATCAAAAATTCACAGATTATGCAATGCAATTATAAAACGTCCAAGCTATGTGTGTGCAGGCGTGACAAAACCTAACACTTAGGTTATGAGAATGGAATACAATGAGAGTTTACAATGCTAAATTAACAATGTAATAAGTAAACTTACTTGAAATTGAAGTTCTAAGCTCAAAGGAAGCTTTTCATAAAAGAGATAGTTGTTAGAATTTGAAATGAATGTGTAAGTTCTAAAAATAGATCCGTTGGAAAGTGTTCAAAATGAATCTAGAAAGTCGCTTACAGCTATACCAAACCCGATACGCCCGTACCGACTTAAAAACCACAATTTAAAAACATATTGAGAGCTAGGTACGGCCATACCATACATTGGTACACTGTACAACCCTTAATCTACTAATAAACAAAATTCCTGGGAGCTATGGTATGGATGTACCACTCATTGGTACGTCCGTACCACCTTAATGGTACTGACAAGCAAAATTCATGAGAGCAACGGTACACTCATACCATCCATTGGTATGCTTGTACCAGACTCAGTAAATCAAAGCCAACTTGATATGGCCAACCATATGGTCATACCATACAACAAACACTAGTGGTACGCCCGTACCAAATATGGTATGCCTGTACCATACAGAAAAATTATTTTAAATTATAAATAACTTAAATTGAATAATACAAAACACATACATCAAAACTCAAAGTTTAACAATCTCCTCCTTTTTGATGTTGGTAATCAATTTAAGTGTAATTTGCAAAAAAAAATATTCAAAAAGTTTAGATTTGAAAATCTTGTAGAAATCTCCCTTTGTTTTAGAATTCATGCCATGAAATACCAAATAATCAATTAAACACAAGGGAAAGGAGAAAATCATAAACAGAGAATGTCAAAATACATAACATATGATTAGAGCAACATACATAACTTTATGATTAAAGCATAAACAGAACATCAACAAAACATATGATCAGAGTAATATTAAACAAAGTCATAATTAGAGCAAACAATAAACAATTTAAGACAACGAAATGAATAATCGTCATATGTCATATATACTCAAAAATGAATACAATGATCATAATAAAATATCCTCAAAATGAATACAATAATTAGAGCAACAATAAAATAAAATAAAAATGACATAAAAATCTAACTAGACCTAAACATCTAACACATCTCTAATATCCAAAACATCTTCCTCTTTGACAACATCAAAACCAATCACTGCAAACTAGGAGGAGGGCTAGGTGGAGAAATAAATGGGTCTAGCAAGAGACTGATGGAATGTAGAGTAGCAGAGGTGGCTGTCTGGAACTCCTGTGACTCGGTAGCCTACTGATCCAAGCAATGATTTATAAAATCAAGGTGGTGCTCAATAACATCTAAGTGATCAAGTCGAGTGGTGATAGCAACAAGCTGTTGGGAGACCAACTCAGTAAAAGAAGGAGAAACCACCATATTAAGGGTAGCTGGATTAGGTGTGGGAGCAGCAATAGAAGTAGGATCAGGAATGGCAGCAGAGGAGGATCCACCCTATGAATGCCTCTAGCATTTATGACTCAAAGTCACCTGACGGCAGGCAGTAGTAGCAAAGGGATCAGTAGACTCATGCCACTCTGCAGGTATGTCATTTAGAAGTAGTATCTACATGTGACAATAAACAGTAACAATACTATGTCTGTAGAGTATGACAATGTCATTAGGAAGATCTAATGATAGAATATACTCCAGATGATGAGAAATATACTCCAAATGAGTGTGAAACTCATCATCAGAATCACACTCAAGGAGCATGAAATGCTCGATGAACGATAAATCAAGATTGGGACCTTTTGTTCTAAAAGTAGGAGGAGTAGCAAGGAAAGCATGCAGCTGCTAGCAGATACAATGAATAATAGGATCAAAATGAATTGCCCTACCAGGCCGCTTCTGAATACCAACCTCATGAAAAGAGGTCTAAAGCTAGCGTCCAGATTGGATTGGGGTACCCGTGACCATAGAATGAAGAAAGATCAGGTCAGAGCCTGTGACTGTGTCATTAGACTTAGATCACCTAAAAATCAAGTAGGTGATCAGTCTATAATAGTAATAGAGTGTGAGAGATTTAAGATGGGAGGTTTTAAGCCTTGAAGGATGAAAAAGGGTATCGAGTGCAATATCCTGCCAGAAAGAATTACGATCAAAGATCGTAGATTTAGCATTTGTAATGCCATCAGTGGGGAAGTCGAAAAGAGCATCAAAATCTGATAGAGAAAGAGTGTAGAGCTTGCAAAATAATCTAAAGGCATAGCTATAGGAAGTGGAAAGAGAAAATGTCTATAGGAACTTAAGAGCTACAGACTGAATAAAAAGATTAGGTAGAAAAGTAAAAATTGACTAACTAATATTAGTCAAATAACACAGAACATCATCCTCCAATCTAATCAAACGGAGAGTGGAGCAAAAAGTGAATTGAGAGTGAGAGAAAACTTTCTCACTCAGAATGGAAGTGTGAATGACAGAGGCAGGAGTAGCCATACGAGGGTCAGAGCTTGTCAAAACAGGGCGTTTGACTCTACATCCTTATAATAAAGAGCCACCATGAGTTGGAGGGGCTGACATAATGAAAAATATATGGTTTGATAGAAAAATAGAATTTTCAAAAATTGGGTAGAATTTCAACTATTTTTTGAAAAACTCAAAAAATTTTACCTGCACAAAAATCAATAAAAATTGAACCATAACACAATAACATAATCCTAAGCAACTATCTCTAAAGAACCTAAGGCTAAAACACCCTAGATTTTACAGAAAATCATAAAATATAATGAAATTGAAAATTGATAAAACAATAAAAAATCAAAATAAAAACTGAAGATTATGAAGAAATCAAACCAAGATAAAAGGAGTGGGCAATTGAATTTGGAGTGATTTTAGTGAAGTTAGTAAGGATTTGAGAGATATATCAGAGAAATTTTGTTTCCGGTAACCGGCGGTAACTAAAAAATTGATTTTAAAATAGGGTTTTCATATCGTGTATGGGTGTACGGTCAAGGCGTATGGCCATATGGCTCAAAAATACATGAAATTTAACTATCACGTATAGGTGTACCATTGGGATGTATGGCCATACAAGAGCTTTGGCTTAAAAATGAAAATTTTTGAACTGTATCATGTACGGGCATACGAAATCAATACAACCGTAACAATTTCATGCCTATAACATGTACGGCATACCAAAATGCTATACAGCCGTATGAGATATTTGATAGATTTTGGAATTAAAACAGGAGGATCCGTATGGGCATACCAATGTCATACGGCCATATGGGACCTAAAATTCAGAAATTTTTGAAGAGATTTGAGGGGATTTCTCAAGCTTTCTAAAGTCCATCAATCAACTCTACTTCAAAAATGATCCATCTATCATCCCTAACTCATGTTTGATGAAGTTTAAACATTCTTCATTCAGGGATTTTGTAAAAATGTCTACCAACTGGTGAGTTGTATCAACAAATTCTAATATAATATTCTTTTTTGCATAATATCATGCAAGAAATGGTGCCAAATATCAATGTGCTTAGTCCTAGAATGCTGAATGGGATTCCTAGATAAGTTTATAGCACTAGTGTTATCATATTTAATAGAAGTGCAAGACACATAAACATTATAATCCCTTAATTTTTATTGAATCCATAATACTTGGGCACAACAACAACCTACAAATATATATTCAGATTCAGTAGTAGACAGAGATATACAATTTCGTTTCTTGCTAAACTAAGAAACCAAATAATTTCCTAAGAAATGACAAGTACTAGAAGTACTTTTTTGTATCTAACACATCGCTAGTAAAGTTAGCATCAGAATAAGATATCAAGTCAAAAGAGTCATTCTTAGCATACCATAAGCCATAATGCATAGTAACAATCAAGTATTTGAAAATCCTTTTCATAATACTCAAATGAGATTCTCTAGAAGATGATTACATACACAGAACAAACATTATATCAGGCCTAGAAGTAGTTAGGTAAAGCAAGCTATCTATCATACCTTTATACTTCTTTTGATCAACGTGCTTGCCACTTTCAACCAAGGAAAGCTTTATGGTAGTGCTCATAGGAGTCTTGCTAGCTTTTGCATCTTTTAGTCCAAATTTCTTCAACATCTCTTGAGTGTATTTGAATTGGTTGATGAAGATTCCATCTTTGCATTGTTTGATTTCAAGTCCTAAGAAATACATCAATTCTCCCATCATGCTCATTTCAAATTCTCCCTGCATACAATTAGGAAATTCCTTACACAAATCTTCATTAGTAGCACAAAATATGATATCATCCATATATATTTGAACAAGCAAAATATCATGTTTGTAATGCTTAATAAAGAGTATTGTGTCTGCTTTACCCTTTTTAAAACTATTATCAATCAAGAAATTGCTTAGTCTATCATACCAAGCTTTAGGGGCTTGTTTAAGGCCATATAAAGCTTTTGTAAGTTTGAAAATATGCTTTGGAAATTTAAAATCTTCAAAATTGGGGGGTTGAGAAACATAAACTTCTTCATTGATAAAACCATTTAGAAAATCACTTTTTACATCTATTTGAAATAATTTGAAATTCATATGAGATGCATATGCCAACAACATTCTAATGGCTTCTAATCTAGCTACAGGTGCAAAGGTTTGATCAAAATCTATACCCTCTTCTTAATAATAAGCTTATACCACTAATCTAGCCTTATTCCTAGTTATGACACCACTTTCATCAAGCTTATTCCTAAACACCCACCTAGTTCCTATAACAGAAGCATCTGTAGGCTTAGGTACTAAATTCCATACCTTATTCCTATCAAACTGATTCAATTCATCTTGCATAGCTAACACCCAACTTTGATCATTCAAGGCATCATTAACATTCATAGGTTCAATTTGAGAGATAAAAGCAAGATTATTATGAATATCTTTATAATGAGAATGAGTTGTTACCCCTTTGGATGTTTCACCTATGATAAGCTCCTTAGAGTGTCCTATAGGAAATTACCACTCCTTTGGTAGATCATGTTTGATGTGAGTTACAGCTAGGTGCGAAGGAAAATCATTCACCTCTTCCTTTTCAACATCCTTTGGAATAGCTTCTTGTAGATTCTCATTCCCTTCACCTTGTTCCAAAAGAATTCCTACATCATCATCATCAATAATGTCCTGTCTTGGACCAAGGGAGTTAGTCTCATCAAAAACAATATGCATAGATTCCTCTACAACCAAATAACATTTATTGAACACCCTATATGATTTGCTAGATGTTGCATAGCCTAAGAATAAACCTTCATCAGTTTTAAAATCAAATTTCCCAAGATTATCCTTGATGTTCAAAATGTAGCACTTGTAACCAAATACTCTAAAGTATGAAATCCTTGATTTTCTACCATTCCATAACTCATAAGGAGTTTTATTTAAAATCGGTCTTAAATGAACTCGATTTGTGACATAACAAGTGATATTAATTGCTTTATCTTAAAAGTACAAAGGCAATTGATACTCTTTAAGCATAGTATGTGCTATACCACAAAGAGTTCAATTTTTCCTTTCAACTAACCCATTTAATTGAGGAGTTCTAGGAGATGAAAAGTTATGATGAATACCATGCAAATTAAAAAAAAGACTTAAAACTATTATTTTGAAATTCTTTTCCATGATCACTCCTTCTTGAAGAAATGTAATATCCTTTCTCATTTGGCATCCTTTTAGTTAATGATTGAAAAACACTAAATGCATAATCTTTATGAGCTATAAAAGAAACCCAAGTAAACCTAGAGTAATCATCAACAATGATAAGTGCATAGTGTATGCCACCTAAACTAGCTACCCTAGTTGGTCCAAATAAGTCCATATGAAGTAATTGAAGAGGTTTAGAAGAAGTTCCCTTGTTCTTTACCTTAAATGAAGACTTTACTTGTTTTCCTATTTGACAAGCTTCACATACTTTGTCTTTAGCAAATTTGATCTATGGAAGTCCTACCACATGCTCGTTCTTCTTGCGATTGCCAATGCTTTCAAAGCTAGCATGTCCAAGCCTTCTATGCCAAAGCCATGAGTCCTTACTTATGGAAACAGGACACTTCACATGTTTGTTAGCAAAAGAATCTAAATCAATCATATACACATTTTCTATCCGATCACCTTGAAACACTAACAAATCATCATATATTCTATAAACAAAATAACCTTTGGGATAAAAAATAACTTTGTATCCATTATCACATAATTGACTAATACTAAGTAAATTATGTTTCAATCCCTCTATTATTAAAACTTTATTAATAGAAAAGTTAGAATCCTTACTGACCTTTGAGAATAGGCTTACATTCCCTATCATGTGCCTTGAACATCCACTATCAAGGTACCATTTGTTGATGCTTATTTTAGAGCTCAAACAAACTTATCAAACACAAATGCATTCATTTCTTTTTAGGTGCCTAAATGTATTTGGGTCCTTGGGGGGGGGTGTTAAAGGCATACATATCATCATCATTCTAATGCATTTTTATAATGAAACATCTATTAAAAGTATTTCCCTTTTTATCATAATAATGACATGTAACTTTTCTAAATCTATAATGGTTATGCACATACTTCTTCTTAGATGCATGAAAATGGCTATGATTGCATAAATATGAACAATGATGTATTTTATTATTATACATTATATGAGTCTTAGGATGAACATGTTTCTTTTTAAAATCCATTGGTTTTTATGTTGAGGTAGAAGCTTTAACAAAAACTGTGCCTTTAGAGGTGTAGCATGAGTTTTGGTTAAAATCAATACCTTCTTTGTTACCACTAAGTTTTTGGTATTTTAAAATAGAATCAATTTTAACTTTACCTTGTTCAAACCTAGAAAAATTATCCTTCAATAAGTTCTTTTATTATAAAAGCTTAATATTCATATCCTTCAAATTTTTGTTCTCCTTTTCAAAGCCTTCAAGTTTTGTTTTACAAGAATCAATTTCATTTTGCAAAATGTTTTTCTCTTTAGAAATGCATGCATATTTACTTTTAAATGATTGATGCTTCCTAGCTAAGTTTTCATACTTTCCTAGGAGTTCTTCTAATGCATCACATTCATCATCATCACAATCATCATTACTATAATAAGATTGAGATGATGTGGTTACCTTATCCTTCTCATTATCCATGAATGCCATGAAGCACAAGTTTGTTGCTCCTTCGTCACCGAACACATCCTCATTTTTCTCACTATCATCATCCCATGTTGCCTTCAACGCCTTCTTCTTAAAAGGTTTAGATGGTTTGTTGAGGCAAGGGCATTCATTCCTCATGTGTCCCAGCTTGTTGCATTCATAGCAAATGGTTGGACTTCTTTGAAAGTTATCCCTTTGGTTCAAGTCCCATCTTGCCTCAAATGGCTTCTTGCCATCCTTTTTGAACTTCTTCTTCTTTATAAGAAGAGTCTTGACATGTTTGGAGAGGAGGGTGACTTCATCATCAATCTCCCCTTTGCTTATTGAAGAGGTATCTTCTTCTTTTGATGTTTAAAGTGCAATTCCTCTCCGTTTGTCTTCCTTTACCTTTTGCTAAAGGGTGATCTCATGTGTGAGAAGCTTTTCGAGTAGCACATCAGTTGATAAAATCAATAAGTCATTAGCTTCTTTAATGGAGGTTACTCTAGCCTCCCAATCCTTCTTTGGTAACACCTGCAAGATCTTATTATTGATGTCCTCCTTTTGATACATCTTACCTAGCTTCATCAATCCATTAGTGATCACAATGTGTCGATTATACATTTATGAAATGCTCTCATTGGTCTTCATTATGAATAGCTCATATTTATGAGTTAATAACTGAATCTTCTTGGTCTGAACTTGATTGGTTCCTTCGTGATGAGTTTCTAAGGTGACCAAAATCTATTTGGCCGTAACACAATGTTAGATACACCCATATTCTTCATGACTAATCGCACAATAGAGCATATTCATTGCTTTCTTATTCTATGCATTTACCTTGAATTCCTCTTGAGTCCAAGTTACCTTGGGTTTAAGAGAAGTCACTCCATCAATTGTGATTGTTGATGAAGTAAACTTATTCTCTATCAAGTTAAACAAATCAACTCCATCACTCTGTAAGAAGACTTCCATTTGGTGCTTTCAATACAGATAATCTATGCCATCAAAGAAGGGGGGGTCTTGTGTATGATTAACTTTCAATACTTTGGATTTCTTTAGGATCTTTCACTCTAGAATTTTACTTTTAATAATAAATGAGCACCAAAGCTCTGATACCAAATGAAATTCCTAGCAGAATTGGCAACACGTGCTTATAGTGGTTTGGCACTAACTCTTGGCCTATGTCTGCTTCTCTTAAGTCTTCTACTTGGAGTTTTACTAATCATAATCAATCAATTACAACAAGGATTCCTCACAATGAATCCTAAACCCAGTGTTTTTAGGCTCACACTCAAGCCTTTACAATCAATATCAATCTTACAAATGCTCAAATACAAGTTAATGCCCCAAGCATTAATCATACGCCAACCTACAATTACAAACCTAACACTTAGGTTATAAGAATGGAATACAATAAGAGTTTACAATGCTAAATTGAGAATACAACAAGTAAACTTGAAATTGAAGTTCTAGGCTCAAAGGAAACTTTTCATAAAAAAGATAACCGTTAGAATTTGAAATGAATGTGTAAGTTCTAAAAATAGATCCGTTAGAAAGTGTTTAAAATGAATCTAGAAAGTCACGTATTGCCATACCAAACCCGGTACACCCATACCAACTTAAAAACCATAATTCAAAAACATGTCAAGAGCTAGGTACGACCGTACCATACATTGGTACGCTTGTACAACCCTCAATCTACTAACAAATAAAATTTTTGAGAGCTATGGTAGGATCGTACCACCCATTGGTACGCCTATACCAGACTCAGTAAATCAAAGCTAACTTGGTATGGTCAGCTCTATGGCCGTACCATACAATAAACATAAATGGTACATCCGTACCATACAGAAAAAAATTTTTAAATTGTAAATAGCTTAAATTGAATAACATAAAACACATACATCAAAATCCAGAGTTTAGCAATATTATTAATAAAAATTAATCATTTCTCAATCATTACTTGTTTTAATAATATTATTTATATATTATTAATTACATATTATAGTGTTTTTTTTGGGAGAGGGGGTTTTAACATTTGACCATCAATTATATTGCAGCTACACTTCTGTCATCAACATGTCACCATCCCGTCCAACCTTGCCTCGCCATGTTAGCTGGTCGCCAGTCATTCTGGCGATTAAGTACAAAAATACATCAAATCCAGAATATTTTTTTATTAACATCAAATAAGGAAGTTAGCCAAATTTTTACACCAAATTGAGAATTTGCCCTCGTTATTAACTAATAAAATAAAATAAAATTTAGAATTTTATCTCCAATGGATTGATTTTATTATAATTTGATGAGTTCAATTATGAAAAAAACTATTAACTGTTAAGATTTAAGGGCCAAATCATTAATAGTAAATCCATATTTATATAATATTTATATAATATTAGTTCTTGAACGAGGAAAATTCTTAAAGTAGGTTAAAACCTTTTTAAGGTAAATAAACGTTAAATTTATATGAATAACTAAAATCTCTTTCTCATTAAAAAATCTTAGAAAATCATTAAGCAATGAATTTTTAAGTTATGAATTCATACCTATTGTAAATAAGTTACAAGGATAAGACTTATTTCTACCTTAAACTTTATAGTTAAAATCACATTCATCTTTGTTAGACCCTTGGTTTTGTTGACTAAAATAAGGAGTTTATCAACAAAAATATAGGGCAGAATATTCCTAATTCTATTCTATTTCCTATTGTATTTATAGTTTACTTAATTTATGTTTCCTTAAAATTAGTATCAGGTCTTTGTGTATAAATAGATATTTATATTCATGTTTTTCAATAGACAAGTATAGCAGAATATTACTCTAAATTAATATGGTATCAAAGCATGTTTGCCTCCTTCAAGGCATTATGTGTTAGATTAGGGTTTTATGGGAACCTGTTCTTCCGCTGCTCCCCTTGTGTCACTGCCGCCTTCTACCGGAGCTCCTGCCACCGACCGGCCTTCGTCGGGCATTTCGACCACCTACTGCTACCATGCATGGGCTCACGTGCCGCTTGAAGTTGGGCACCTTCCACCACGCACCGGCGCGTGCAATATTTCGACGGCCTTTTTTCTTCACCTATTTTTTTTACACATTATTACAGCCTCTCAGCAGTTATTTAGGCAGTTCATTTTTGCTCTCATTCTTCTCTTTTTCCTAGTTGTTTGTAGTTTTGTTATTTCTTATTATAGTAGCTGACAAGTCTAAGGATATTCTGGACTCTCCTACTGTTCTTGACAACCCTAGCCTACAAATCAATCATGTCAAACTTGATAAGATAAACTATTTAGCATGGTCTACTTCATGCCTTTTGTCTATTGAAGCTAAGAAGTTGCAAGGTTATTTGACGGGGGATCAAAAGCAACCTGAACAGGTAGGTCCTACACTTGATAAATGGACCTATGAAAATTCACTTGTTATGTCATGGTTATTAAAATCCATGCAGCCACATATCGCCTGTGGTTATCTTCTCTACCAATCAGCTACTGATATTTAAGCTGCGGCTTCCATTATTCTCAAATTGGTAATGATGCCTTAATCTATGAACTTCGTAACAAGGTTCATGATTTGAGATAAGGGGAAATGACAGTTGCTCAATATTTTACTGAGTTAAGTGGGTTGTGGCAAGAACTTGATTCTATCAAGAGTTTAAGGCTGAATGTCCTAAGGATTCTACCAACTATTAGAAAATGAGGGAGAAAGAATGTGTCTATGACTTCTTAGCTGGTTTAAATGATGATTTTGATCAAATTCGAGTTCAAGTATTAGGATGGGACCCATTTCTTGCCTTACGTCAGGCTTATTCTTATGTTCAACAGGAAGAGAGTAGAAGGAGTGCTATGATAAATATTGTCACTATTGACAAATCTAGGTTGTTGGCTGAAAGTTCTAAAGTTGGAAACTCTGAGAAAGAACAAGTGAAGTGTGATTATTATAGGAAACCTAGACATACAAATGATACTTACTGGAAATTACATAGTTGCCTACTTCGAGGAAGGGGCAGGAGACGTTTTCACCCCACACGAGCACAAGCTCATATGGCTGGAGATACCCATGAAATTACTCAAGCAAATGTTTTCTCCTCTGATGAGATTCAAAACCTCAAACGGATTCTTTCTCAGCTAGAAGCCTCTTCTAGTTCCAACTCTAATTGTGTTCAATTAGGTATTGCCTTTACAACTGCTTCTAATTCTTGGATTATTGACACAGGTGCAAATAGACATATGACTAGTTCCTGAAAGAACTTTCATAAGTACTCACCCTACATTCCACCAGAAATAGTTACTCTTGCTGATGGTTCTTTAACCTCAGTTTCCAGTTCAAGTTCTATTCATTGTACACCAGATTTTCAACTTTCATCAGTTCTTCATATTCCTAAATTTCCTCTTAATCTTTTATCTGTTAATGCCATTACTAAGGCTTTAAATTGTAAAGTTGAATTTTTTCCCACTCATTATATTTTCCAGGACTTGCAAACTGGGAGGAAGATTGGCAATGGTAGACTACATAATGGCTTATATTTGTTAGAGAACTCTTTGGAGAATAAAGGTCACGCTATTTTTGTCAAAGATGTCCACAAAGAAATAATACAATGGCATAGACGGTTAGGTCATCTATCATTTTTTGTTTTAAGAAAATTATATCCTCATCTGTTTTGAAAGGATATTATTGATACCTTAGTTTGTGATGCTTATGAGTTTGCTAAACATAAACGAACTACTTATCCTTTGAGGAATAATAGAAGTACATGTGCTTTTTCTGTTATCCATTCTGACATTTAGGGACCAACTCATACTTTGTCTTTAACTAGCAATCAATGGTTCATCACTTTTATTGATTGTTGTACTCGCATGACTTGGGTATATTTACTTAAATCTAAATCTGATGTTTTCTCTTGTTTCCAATCATTTCATAACATGATTTGTACTCAATTTGAAGCCAAACCTAAAATATTTAGGTCTGATAATGGTACTAAGTACATGAATACTCAATTTGCTTCTTACTTAGACTCCCATGGTATAATTCATCAAACCAGTTGTCCCTATACTAGTCCTCAAAATGGAGTTACTGAGAGGAAAAAAAGACACTTGCTTGAGGTTGCTAGGTCTTTACTTTTCACCATGAATCTTCCTAAATCCTATTGAGGGGATGCTATTTTAACTGCCACCTATCTTATAAACCGCATGCCCCTATAAGTTCTTGACTTTAAAAGTCCTTTACAAACTCTTTTGGGTCATAACACCCATTCTGTTCCTCCTAGAGTTTTTGGTTATGTTTGTTTTATTCATTGTAAACCAAGAAGCAAACTTGACCCTAAATCCTTGAAATGTGTCTTTATTGGTTACTCTCCTACACAAAAAGGTTGCAAATGTTATCATCCCTCTAGTCGAAAACACTTTGTCAGTATAGATGTCACATTTCATGAGCATGAACCCTATTTTTCACTTTATCACCTCTTCAAGGGGAGATTCATGATGAAGAGTTGCTAGTTAATGAACCTACTCAAATTAAAGAGGATAGTTCTAATTAGGGGGAGAGTTCTAATCAGGGGGAGAGTGAGGTTCTTAGCCTTGAGAATAAGGATGATGTGCAAGAGGCTATTGGAAGGTTGGATAGGCCTGATTTAAAAAGATATTCTAGGCGACAACTTACAAATAAAGATATTATGCAATCTACTACATGTCAAGATATCTCTCCCAGTGAAACTATGCCTGGTATGTCTTCTTCGCCTACTATTGATTTGTATGATTTAGTTATTCCTATTGTACTCCAAAAAGGAGTAAGATCATGTACCAAACATTTTATTTCTAACTTTGTATCATACTCTTCCTTATCATCTGGTTGTAGAGCCTTTGCTATGTCTATTTCTTCTATGTCAATTCCACAAGATTAGAAGGATGCTTTTAAGGATCCTAATTGGAAAGGTGCCATGGTGGAAGAAATGTGTGCATTAGTAAAGAATGGAACTTAGGAACTAGTTGATCCTCCAACTAACAAGAATTTGGTTGGTTGTAAATGGGTATTCACGGTGAAACATAAAGCTAATGGGTCAGTTGAAAGATTCAAAGCTCGATTGGTTGCTAAGGGATTTACTTAGACCTATGGGGTGGATTATCATGAGACATTTCCTCCAGTTGCAAAAATGAACACCATCAGAATACTTTTATCATGTGCAGCTAGCTTGGATTGGGAACTCCAATAATATGATGTCAAAAATGCATTTCTACATGGAGATTTAGAAGAAGAAGTCTACATAGAGGTCCCACCTGAGTTCCATGAAGAGAAAACATAAGGGAAAGTGTGCAAACTTAAAAAAACTTTGTATGGATTAAAGCAATCACCCAGGGCATGGTTTGACAGATTCAGCAAAGCTATGATCTCATTTGGCTACCAACAAAGCAATGCAGACCATACTCTATTTATAAAGCATCACGAGGTTAAGATAACTCTTCTCATAGTGTATATTGATGATAGAGTTATGACAGGAGATGACAAGGATGAAATAGCTTGGTTAAAGACTCAACTTGCTCAAGAATTTGAAATCAAAAATCTTGGGAAGTTATAATACTTCCTAGGAATTGAGGTGGCTAGATCCAGTAAAGGGATATTTATGTGTCAAAGGAAATATATTATCGATCTTCTAAATGAAATTGGCATGCTTGGATGCAAACCAGCAGACTCGTCAATTGAAAGTAATCATAAATTATAAATGGGAGTTGGTGAGATTATAGACAAGCAGAGATACCAAAGATTGGTTGGGAAATTGATTTATCTGTCACATACTAGACTAGACATAGCCTATACGATTAGCTTAGTAAGTCAATTCATGCATGATCCTTGTCAGAGTCATATGCAAGCAGTTTTTTATATTATAAGATACTTGAAATCTATACCAGGGAAAGGGTTATTATTTGCTAAAATAGATCATCTCCGAATAGAAGCTTTCACTGATATTGATTGGGCAGGTTCTCCAGATGATAGAAGATCCATAACTGGCTACTGTACTTTTATAGGTGGAAATTTAATCACATGGAGAAGTAAAAAAGCAAAGTGTTGTCTCAAGATCAAGTGCTGAAGTTGAGTATAGAGCTATGGCTCAAGAAGTATGTGAGCTTTTATGGTTGAAAAAGCTTATGGAAGAATTGAAGTTGGGAGATAATGGTAGTTTATCATTGTTTTATAATAATAAAGCTGCCATTAGCATAGCTCAAAATCCAGTACAACATGATCGAATAAAGCACATTGAGATTGATAGACACTTTATCAAAGAGAAAGTAGCA
Organism: Dalechampia spathulata; assembly: GCA_948192965.1. Taxonomy (NCBI): domain Eukaryota; kingdom Viridiplantae; phylum Streptophyta; class Magnoliopsida; order Malpighiales; family Euphorbiaceae; genus Dalechampia; species Dalechampia spathulata. The sequence goes on from CANYBF010325143.1 coordinate 14,535, forward strand.
AGTGGGATGATGAAACTATTTTATGTAGCATCAGAGAGGCAACTTGCAGATGTGTTCACAAAGGGGCTCAATACAAGAAGCTTCCATACATTAGTATGCAAGTTGGGCATACGAGATATATATGCACCAACTTGAGGGGGAGTGTTGACTAAAATAAGGAGTTTATCAGCAAAAATATAGGGCAGAATATTCCTAATTCTATTCTATTTCCTATTGTATTTGTAGTTTACTGAATTTGTGTTTCCTTAAAATTAGTATTAGGTCTTGGTGTATAAATAGAGATGTATATTCATGTTTTTCAATACACAAGTGTTGACCCTGACTTTTCAACCTCGTGCAATTTCGAGTTTCTGTTGATTCAGCTCAGTATTAGTCCCCGATATCGACCCCGATTATGCACATATGCCTTTGTGGCTTCCCCCTGAGTATTCTAGGGCACATAGTATATCGTAATTGGTAGGGCCTACCACGGCGTCTGGCAGGGCCCGCTACCCTTGTCAGCCTTTTCTGAGCATTCTGTGTGTACAGAATACATTTCATCTTGCTTACATGAAGCAGAGCACGTAACATTATCTGCTAAGAAAAATGGCTCAGCAGGGCCCACGTGTTGGTGGGGCCTACATGCGGGGCCCATCACCCTCATTAGCTTATTTTGAGTATTCTGTGCATACATAGTACCTAACATATTGCCTATGCAAGGCAGAGCACACAGCATGCCATATGCCACATTTCGGGCACACCATACTATGAGGCCTACCAGGGGCATTGGTGGGGCCCGCTACCCCTATCATCCCATTATGCATGTTATGTGCACACAGAACACATTTTCACTGATGCCTGCACGAGGCATAACACTTGGCATGCCAAACGCCACATTCTGGGCCCAATGTGCTACGGGGCCCATCGAAGGCACTGGTGGGGCCCATCACCTCTGTCAACCCACTTTGAGTGTTCTATATGCACAGAACATATTCTACATATTGCCTATGCTAGGCATAACACTTGGCACACTAAATGCCACATTTTGGGCCATATAGCATTGTGGGCTCAAAATAGGCCCATTAGTGGAACTCATCGTTCGGGGCCGAATTTGGAAAAACTCAAAACTGCAAAGTGACTCAGAATGTCAATTGCATCTTAGTTAACATATGGCACACATCCTGTTTTGCCCATACGAAGTAGAGTGCATAGGGTCCAAATGCTATATGCATAGCATATAGCACTATATGCTACGCATGTAGCAAAAAGAAGACTTTTGGTGAGCCCACTTTCGGGACTAAACTTAACGTACTCCACATAGCACAATGTCTTAGAATATCGAATAACACATATTTGACATGTGACACACTTTACATTTCACCCATACGAGGTGAAATACATGAATAAGGTGTATAGCACTATGCACGTAGCATATAGCAAAATAAGGCTGGCTAGGGTGCCCACTTCGGGCACGTATTACAACTTGTTCTCGTGTTGGAATGGCTTGATATAAGTTTCCATTCCCAAGAATAAGTTGCAGACATGAATTTTGCATATTCATTTGCCATTTGGGCACACTATTTGCCCACCGTTTGGTCCGTCCAAAATGGCTGCCAGCACAGATTTTCCAGCACAGCCTGCACAGGCTGGCTAAGATGCCTACTTCGGGCATGTATTACGACTTGTTCCCATATCATAATGGCTTGATTCAAGTTTCCATTCCCAAGAGTAAGTTACAGACATGAATTTTGCATATTCATTTACCATTTAGGCATACCGTTTGCCCCCCGTTTGGTCCGTCCAAAATGGCTGCTCATCAAAGATTTCTGGGACAGCCTACACAGGCTGGCTGGGGTGCCCACTTCAGGCACGTATTGCAACCAGTTTTGGTATTGAAATGGCTTGATTCAAGTTTCCATTCCCAAGAGTAAGTTGCAGACATGAATTTTGCATATTCATTTACCATTTGGGCACACCGTTTGCCTCCCTTTTGGTCCGTCCAAAATGGCTGCCAACACAGATTTTCTAGCACAGCCTGCGCAGGCTAGCTAGGGTGCCCACTTTGGCTATGTATTGTGACTTGTTCTGGTATCAAAATGGCTTGATTCAAGTTTCCATTCCCAATAAGAAGTTGCAAACATGAATTTTGTATATTCATTTGCCATTTGGGCCCGTGTCTTGCCCTCTGTTTGGCTCATGCAAAATGGCTGCTCACCTAGTTTTGGGACCTTATCCCACATTGCTAAGCCTAAGGGTGCCACCCCTCCTAAGGCTACTATAATTACAAGGCCAAGCCTTCCTCTTCCAGGACACAAAAACATATCACAAAAATGATACACAAGATATCATACATATGATAAAAATTTTAATTCTAAGACATAGGATTAAAATAACTTAAGTAAAATTTTAATTAAGTGTAGCGACTAATTAAATTTTTACTAAAATCCTAAGCTTTTGGGAATTTGGGGGGAGCGACTTCTAGCCCTGGTAAGTCATTTATTCCTTCGGCTTTTTAAGTTATTTAAGCTTTTCTGCCATGTTTAGCTTATTATCTTAGTTTAGCTTTACTGCCATATTTAGCTTATTGTTTTATTTAACTTTACTGCCATGTTTAGCTTTTTACTATGCCATGTCATCATGCCACGTAATATGCTAATATGTCATGTCACATGTCATACGCCATTTATGCCATGTCATCATGCCACATCATATGCTAATATGTCACATCATATGTCATACGCTACTATGCCATGTCATCATGCCACATGCCATAATGAATAGTAACTCATGAATAGTAACTCATGAATATTATGACATCATGCCATGTCATATGCTAATATGCCATGTCACATGTCATATGCCATTATGTCATGTCATCATACCACATGCCATGTCATATGCCATTTATGCCATGTCATCATGCCATGTCACATGTCATACGCCACTATGCCATGTTACCATGTTACATGCCATATCATCATGTCATATGCTATTATGTCATGTCATCTTACATCCATCGGACTTTGGCTCTTGATTCGTGCTTTAATATGGCATAGAATTAGTCGATCAAGTCCTAAATTTCATTTACTATTAACGATCTTGCTTGTTTATCTGCATTTTGACTCGTGCTACCCGAGGTGGAAATTTCCCAAGGAGGTTGAGATATTACTAAATGTCTTAGATTTTTGTACAGACGAAGATCCTTTGTAATAGAATAGCATTATTCCCTATTTTAGGATTTAGCATTAAATCCCACGTGTATCCCTCATTCTCCTCGATCCCTATCACCGGCCTTTCGGTATTTTTATTCGTAGATGGATTTATATTTGCTAAATATATGTCATCATGTCACATGTCATGTCACATGACACATCACATACTTTTATATCATGTCATGCATATGCCATGCCATAACATATATTATCTCGTATGCCAATACAATCCAAATATGCCAATATGCAATGCAATACGCACAACTTGCCACGCTATCCTATATACCATGACATACCATATGTCATACCATATACCATGTTGAATGCATATTCACATACGCATCCACTATGCCATGTCATGCATATGCCATATCATACATCATTTCACATGCCATGCATATGATATGCCATACGCTATGCCATGTCATCCATATGCCATGCCATACATCATTTCACATGCCATGCATATGGTATGTCATCCACTATGCCATGTCATGCATATGCCATGTCATACATCATATTCACATATCATGCATATGATATGTCATAC
>CANYBF010325247.1:0-53557 GCA_948192965.1 Dalechampia spathulata
ATATATTTTATATAAAAAAAAAAAAACACACAAAATTTTTATAAAATATAAAAAAAAACAAACATTTTTTTTATTTTTTTTTATATATATATATATATATATATATATATATATATATATATATATATATATATATATATATATATATATATATATACTTAGTACATAGAATGTCTATATGATGAGCTTTGAAATTTTTTTATTTTATCTAAATTTTAATTATGAAGCATGTTTAAGTTATAAATTTTAATTTTTAAGAATATTTGGATTTCGAATATTAGAATAATTGGGTTAAAAAATAGATGATGGTAATTTGGTAAAAATATTATTGAGATATAACTGTATATTTTTTTTAACATTTATTTATGTGTTTTTTTAATTTTTCAAATTATTAATAACTCATGATTTTTATTTTATAGTTAAGATTGATTGGTGTTTAATATTCTTTACATATCTTTATTTGATATTTAAATTTAAGTTTTAAAGAAATTAATTATTTAAATGGATACGTTATCAAAAAAATAATTATTCATTTTCTTATAATTATTTATATAAATTGTTGGAATCAAAAATTGCAAAAAACATCTAAATTAGTATTGATTAATAAAATATTAAAGTTTATTTTATTTTAATATACATATAAAATATTGAATTATTTATACATAAATATTATAAGAATGCATATAACGATATTATTTGTGAATAATTTTTTGTTGAATCTTTATTAATGTTATTTATGAGTAATTTTTTCTTTTGATTAATTCAAAAGTTTTTATCATATATTTATTAATAAGAGTTTAATTATTATTAGCCTAACTTTTTTATTTTCCTATATCTAATTATATTTAATATAATGTATATTGAATAATATTTAGTTTAATTTTTCATTTTCACATTAATTATCTTAATAGAAGTAAAAAAAAGTTAATAATTCTAAAAAATGTTTGATTTTGATTAATAATAAATAATGATGATATATCACTTCTCATATGATAATGACTATATGATCATTATGTACAACATAATGATAAAATAATAACAATGTTTAAAATTGATTAAAAAAATAAAATTAAAAATAATTTAAAAATGATACTCTATAAGCTAAAATATTTTTTTGATTAAAACGTTTTCATTAATTAACATTATTTTATAGATTATAACATAACAATTTTGGAATTAATTAATATAATTTTATAAATTTTAATATAATATTTTGAAAAATTATATAATATTAAAATATATTTTATATAGAATGTAAATCTATTTCATAAAAGCTAGTTCAAATTCATTAAATAAATAACCTAAATTTAAGTTAAAGAATACTCGATTTATTTAAATTTATGAGTTAGATTGATAAAAAATTCATAAGTTAATTCATTAATTTATATAGAAAATTTTAATTTTAGATATATAACTTATAAATTTAAGATAATATGACTATATAAAAATATTTTTAAAATTTAATTATTAATATTAAAATAATAAATATTTATGAAATATAATAAATTTATTAATAATTTTTTATTTTTTAAAATAAAAAACAAATAATTTATTTTATAATTTATATTTATTAAAAACTTAATTAAGCTTATTTAAATTCATGATATATTAAAATTAAAAACTCAATTTAAGGTCGTATAGTAAATAAATTAAATTTAAACAAAATAAAACTTAAATTTGCTAATTTATATCCTTAATTTTATCCATATATGGTATAAGAAAAATTGGAAGCTAGAATTTTAATAAGAACAACAACTCATATTATACATATTATACGATAGATTAAGATTCAAACTAGAATGTATTTGCATATCATAGTAAAAATTTAAATTCAAACTCAAACATACTTGAATTCTAAAAATGTTGGTACTATGACATTAAACTATAATATTAGGAAATTTGTGTGAAATGAAAAAAATTATGATATTTAATATATTTGTTGAATAATAATCTGTTTCTTTTTCAGGTAATCCAATGAAAATTCAAATTAGTTTCATTGTTTTGATTTTCCTTTTCAGAGTTTTCCACAGATAAACAATTTGTGGCTTCGAAAGAAGAAAGCCTTTTGCTCTTTATAACCTCCAAAACGTCGCTCTCTTTCCATTTGGACATCAACTCGGACGAAGAAAAGCATCCATTTTCTACAATTTTGCTTGCAATACGTGTAAGTTCATTGTATCTTTAGCCACCTAGGTGATTCCTTTTTAAGAATTTGTTCTAAAGTTAGCAAAATCTGATTGATTCACGACTACCCATTTGCTTAATTCGTCTAAATTTCAATTTCAGAGAAGTTTCTTTCGAATACTTCTTACTCTAGATGTTGAAATTTCTTCAATTATTGAATACCCATTTGCTTCCTTTAAATATGCGTTGATTTCTTCTTCTTCTCCTTCTCGTTGTATGTCAGGGTACATGGAGATCGATACAGCAATTAGACATAGTGATGATAAAAGGCTTAAAACTAAGTATAATAACGCCATCTATGTTATTCAGAGAGCTCTTGCTTTATACTCGTGAGTTAGTTTTCCCCATCTGTTTCTGCGTATTGATCGATTGTTTATAGTTTATGATACTGTATTTATTTTCTGATGAATCCGATTCATGATCTTGTTTTTTCAATTTTATTACCACGAGCTCCTTGATGTACAAAGAGAAGAAGGAAGAAAAGAAAGAATCAGAAATTTTAGATTTCCCAATTTGATATTGATTATATTGTTGAAGCCTAGTCAAGAATGTCTATTAGATTGGAATGAGCAGAAATGGAAACCTCTACGACAGAGAGTATAAGGAATCTTTGTTGTTATGCATATTGCTGGAAACTATGCAGGCCAGTGGAAGAATGTCTACCATTGCAATTCTTTGCTCCTCTTTATAACATAACACATTCGTTGTCAAATTTTAGGAAAGCATTTTTACTTCTGTATTACTTTTTGGAATGAGTTGAATGCACGAGACTTGATGCTGTTCCTACATTTGGCATTTAGTCATGCTTTTTGATGTTTCGCATGTCAAATCTATGGATAGGGTTGATTCTGTTTTTTTGGACGGAAGTGTTTCAATCACTCGAGGAAATGCCATATTTGTGGATTTGATCCTTGTTCGTATTTGATGCAATGGGGAAGTGGGGTGCAAGTTTTGGGTTCTAATCATTTTCTTTTGGATACGTTCCTTGCTGATATTTGTTGGGATCTGCACATTCTTTTTTGGGACTCTTAAGTGAAATCTTTTTGCTGCATGTTACCGGTGATTTGGGCATCAAAGATAGAAAGGGGCTGTATTCTGTTTGTAGGGGCAGGTTGGCTTTGGTTTTGCATTGCAAATCTTTTATGTTTCTACTTCAGGTGAACGAAATGAAAATTCAAATGTCACAACCAATGACATGAAGTGTTTAAAAAATTCTGATAGTTGGTTGAACAGTTTTGAGGAAGGTAAATAAACGTGGTTGATAGACCAGTAAGGCATGTAATTAATGATAACACTTGTTTTTCGTGATGCTATGACACCAATCATGCTTGTGCAAGTTGATGGTATTTTCAAAGTTAATGAGACTGCTGTTTGTATCTGTTGTCAGAAATTAGGAATTTTGTATTGAGTATGCTTAATCTGATTCTCGAAAGCAATGCCATGGTTTTCCTTACAGTGTTGAAGAGGTTGCCTTCAGCTTTAATGGAGGAAAGGATTCAACTGTAGGTTTCCGTCTATATTGTCAGAATTAATGCTTCTTCATTGTGTTTTGTCTTATTGCTAGTGATCATTAACTTGGATTTTCAGGTTTTGCTACACTTGCTTAGGGCTGGATTTTTTTTGCATAAAGGGGGACAAAATTGTTCTAATGGAGGTCTGACTGGTTTCCCTATTCGAACAATTTATTTTGAAAGTTCTTCAGCTTTCCCTGAAATCAATTCCTTCACCTATGATACAGCCTCAAGGTAAGAAGCTCCTAATTTTTACCACTCCATTTTTCATGCTAAATTGCACAAGTGATGAAATATAATTTAAGAAAATTTTGCTGGATTTTTAATACACATGTTAGATGATGAAGCATCCATTTTTCAGTTAGCGTACTTCTATATTTTTCTTAGCTTCTGAGAGTTGGATTACTTCATATGTGTAGCTATGGTCTGCAACTTGATATCCTTAGATCAGATTTCAAATCTGGATTGGAAAATTTACTGAAGGCTAATCCTATTCGAGCTATTTTCCTTGGTGTTCGAATTGGTGACCCTACTGCGGTATGTTTGATCTTTTATCTCGAGCCATGTTTTAGCTACATGGCTATCCATCATTGAAGATTATTCATATGGAAGAATGCTTTACGTTTAACTGTAAAATCAAATGCTTAATATTTGCAGGTAGGTCAAGAACAGTTCTCCCCTAGTTCACCTGGCTGGCCACCTTTTATGCGAGTAAATCCTATCTTGGATTGGTCATACAGGTCGATTTGCACACCATAAATTTCTGTTATTGTTTCCGTTTTTCTGCTTCTAGTTTTTGTCTTTGCTCAATATACTGGTGCTAACTGCCTCAAATTAAATCTAGGATTGATCCTTAACGTTTGGAATTGTACACTCAATTGATAGTTTTTTTTATGTCTTTTGACATGATCTTTGTTTAAAGCTGTTATTGCTATGGAACCCCTATCCATGAATTAGCCATACAGGTTGCTTGGTATATCCAAAAATATAGAACTTAGCGAAGCTAGTTACAAGACAAATCTTTATTGATACCCAAGCTGTTTTCTGTTGTATTGCCATTATGTCATACTCTAACAAATCTTCATTGTTACTATTTTAAACCAGGACATTTTTGTTACTCTAATCTGATTCTATTTATAATGCAGAGATGTTTGGGCCTTTATTTTGACCTGCAAAGTTCAGTACTGCAGCCTTTATGATCAGGGGTAATCCTCCTCCTTGAATTTTTATACCTTTGTTCTGTACTTTGTAGTTGCAGGCTGCTTCTTCACTTTTTATTCTTCATTTTGGTCCTTGATACTGATGTATAATCCATTTCATGTCAAATGCTAATCAGTTTCCTACTTCTTTATTGATAATCTTTGATATTCATTTAATTCTTCATTCACAGCTATACTTCAATAGGGAGCATATATGACACGGTACCAAATTCATTGTTGTCCATCAACAACTCCAGTTGTAAAGACAAATTTAAACCTGCATATATGCTTGCTGATGGAAGATTAGAAAGAGCAGGAAGAGCGAAAAAGTTGTCTCCTTCCACCACCACCCATCCTCCTGGTGTCAATGACAGTGAAGACAATGCTGATCCCCTTGAAAACAGCACGCCTGTAGCTGCAGTCATTGCTGTAGGTGATGAAATTCTGTAAGTCCCTTATTAATCGGTCCCCATCTCTCCATAAGATAATAGTGAACGAAAATTGTTTAATTGTTCCCATTACAACCTTTCATTCAGGAAATATTGGAACCCTGATAATCTAAAGTTTTGCTTACCAAGTATTGAGGTGGAGATTATTTGTTTCTCTTTGTAAACTATTGTTATTGCTGAAGTTTCTGGTACTATTATTTGTTCTAGCTCAGGTTTGGCATGGTTGAGGATCAATTGGGACCTTCATTTTGTAGAAAGCTCCATTCCATTGGTTGGTCAGTATCACAAACTACTGTTTTGCCTAATGATGTGAGTATCCATATATCTCAATTTTGCAAGTATCATTGGCCTCAACACAGTTAATTAGTAGACCTTTTTTTGTGCCTTTATGTATAGGGTGGAGATAAAATTCATACCCCATATTGCTGACTGTATATGATGATGAGCATTATTGCACATATACATCGTTATTCTTCTATTAAAATTCACTTCTCAAATTTCATGACTCTTCCTACCAGGTAGATTCTGTGGCTGCAGAGGTTGAGCAACGAATATCTACCAACGATATGGTAACTAAGCATTCCTCGTTTTGTGTCACGGCCTCACCGTTGCATACACACTCGCATGTTCACAAATGAATTTCTGCTACCTCACATGGTCTGTACATTATGTCTGTAGGTATTTATATATGGAGGGGTAGGCCCATTGCACTCTGACGTTGCCTTAGCTGGTGTCGCAAAGGCTTTTGGAGTCCGATTGGTGTGTTCTTTTGTTAAAGTTTTTTTCCTTTTCTTTTCTCTTCCTAAATGTGACTCCATAACTTTGCTGTATTTCGTTTCTATGTGCCACATCTACTATTTGGATCAAATATATTGCAAATATAGGAATTGTCAGTGCTATACCATTGTTGGAAAACTTCATCTAATCTGATGTTGAAGAGGAATCGGAACTCGGGCACAAGGGAAAAGGCCCTGTCAGTTTCTGCACTTCTTGGTGTGTAACATTGCAATCATAAGAATATCTTGATTTTTTTTTATGCAGGCTCCTGATGAAGAATTCGAAGAATATCTTCGGCATGTTATTGGTGATCATTGCACTGGTGATAAAAATGAGGTAATTCAGTTTTATTGATTACAATTTTGCTAGTTGTAGATAGAACAAATAGACTTACAGGATCATTTTAGTTTTTCACCGTTACGTAATTCAGTCTGATCTTTGTCCTTTTTTTTATCATTCTAATTGTTCCATGCTTAATGAACATTGATAAAATATTAAAGTCTATATTTTGAATCAGTTACAAGGATGTAGTTTTAAGATTTCATGCACCGTCTTTTCAACTTTGTCCAAGCCGTCAGATTTGTATACGAATTTCCGCTCTGCAAAATATGATCTCATCGTTAGCTTTCTTTTTCTGCAGATGGCTTTGCTACCTGAAGGTATCACTGAACTACTGCATCATGACAAGCTACGAGTTCCTATGGTATGCATTTGGAGCTAAGTTATACTCCAGTTTTACTTTTCTACAATTTCAGCAACTTCTCTTTTGCTAGTTTGAATTACCGAGTAATCGTCTCATCGTAGATTAAGTGCCAGAATGTAATCATTCTCGCTGCAACAAACAATGCCGAGCTAGACAGGGAATGGGAGTGTTTGACAGAGTTCACAAAATCTCACAGCCTGTTAGCAATGGTGGAACCATTTGTATCAAGATACCTGACAACAAATATCTCAGATGTATGTATTCTTATTTACCATTTTGATATTACAACTATTGCATGCTTTTATTGCACTTAGCAATCAAATTGAAGCTTTGTTGTCGTACGGCATGATTGCATTTGTCTTCTTCAAGTTTACGTTCCTGGATATCAAAGTGATAGATATTGGTTTTAAACACCATTCACATTTCTCCGATGCTGTCATTTGAACCAGAACTATTTAATCATGTTAGAATGTCTTTGCTCTTTGCGTTATGGACACGTGTAACTGATTTCTTTTGATCTGCATAATTTGAGGAAACCCATTTCAGGTAGTTTTCTCTGGTACCGATTGACTTACTAGTTACTGGGAACTACTCTTCAATGGTTAACATGTGAATGTCCTGGTCATGCCAAGATTGAATTTGCATGAGCAAGCATATCAAAATAAGCAAATACTTATCATATCTAAGTATCATTTCATGTGTCCAGATTTATGGCTGCACATAGTTTACTTTTTTCAAAAATGCAGGTAGAACTTGCCCAACCTTTATCAAAACTGCGCCTCGAATTCCCAGATCTCAATATTGGTAATTTCACCAACATACGCTGATCTTTTTATACATCGTCTATCGTTCTCCTCTAACTCCGATGTTCTTTGTGCATTGTAAAGGTGTCTATCGCAAATCCAGAAATGGGACTCTCGTAGTTACGTTGGCAGGCAAGGTAAAAGAATACTTGTACTGCATGTCATACTGACCGTTAATCTTCTGCAGTCGAATTGTTCATAGTTTTGTATGATAATAACGCCTCTTGAAACTGGTCGCAGAAGCAAGCGCGGATCGAGTCAGCTGTAGAAACATTACGCGAGAGGTTCAATTCCGCGGTATTTTCTGAAGACTAATAAATTGATCATCCTGCATATCTTGGAACGGTTGCCTTGCAAAGGAAGCTTCAGAATTTGATGGCTTATTCAACAACCGTTCTAGCTTTCGCCCAACAATCGATAACAGAGGCCGAATGCAAAGATTGGTGGGTGGAGATTCTGAATTCAGAAGGGAAGAAAATCAAACTAGCAAGAACCTGGAGAAAGATGATGATGATGATGACTGATATAACAGTTGAAACTTTTCTGTTCTGTTCTTTTGATAGCTGAGAAGCGAAAATGTAGCCTTCATCAGCTTTATTATCATTACCCCATTTTCAAAAGCACAATGTTGCCAAATTTTACTCGATTATGATTCATACTGCGCTATCTTTATCATTTTCTATCTGTTGCTATAATTGAATCCATTGAAAATCGAAATTCGGTTAATCCATGATCTGCTACAATAGAATCTGAAAATTCATGTTAAAAAACGTTCACATTTGGGTAGTCAAAATCCTTGATCTTCTTCTTCATATTGGATGCAAGAATTACGAACTCAGAGAGATCCTGATAAAAGACGTATCTCACTACTTATCAGGATCTCTCTAAGGATCCGTCAGATGATCGTGTATAACATTATCTTCACAGATTAATCAACATACGGGAAAGACAATGATTGGAATTGGGTTTTTTAATTCTCTATGAATGACTCTTTTTTTGGGAAGGTAATTCAAATCTTGGGTTTTTTTTCTCTCTGAGAAAGTCGAGAGGAAGAAAATGGAAGAGAGCACGAAGAAAGGATTGGAAGGGACAGGACTAGAGCTACCAGTGAATCGCCATGGAAATCTAAAGAGTGCTTCAAGTGATGAAAACCTGCTTGACATTCTTCATCAGATTAAAACTTCCAAGACTCCTGTAATTCATTCGAACCTTTCACTCATCTTTCTTCTTCTCTATTGCTATTTCTTTAGGATTTCTCAAATTTCTTGCTAAGCTTTGATTCGTTTGTTGTTTGTACTTTTTTTTTGCAGACAGTTATCAATTATGGGGCCTCATGGTACAGTCCTTTCCTTCCCTTCCCCTCTCTTCTGTGTCACTCTAACATGCCCGCAAACTGTTCGATGTTTTGCTTCTTTGAATATGGGCCTCTTTAACTTTCCTGGAATCCTTCTGAATTTTCACTGGCTCATTTGTTACTGGTACTGAATTTGAAATTGGTTAAGGGTGAATTGCATTTAAGTAATTTCAGCATGGATTTATATAATTCGTTGATGTAAGAAGATTGGTTTGATTACATGTCTTTGTTTATGTTTATTTCAGGTGTAGAGTGTGCAGCCAAATCCTCCCTGCATTTTGCAGGCTGAGCAACAAGTTCCCAAGCCTCTCTTTTATATATGCCGATATTGATGAATGCCCAGAAACAACTCAGCATATTCGTTATACACCCACCTTTCAGTTTTATCGTGATGGCGAAAGAGTTGATGAAATGTACGGTACTGGCGAAGATCGGCTCCAGGATCGGTTGTGGTTGCATTCCTGATAATCTTGCTTCAGGATTCATCTTAATTGCCTTTGTATATGCGAGCAATCGACCACTTGATCATGGTCTTGCTAAGTTTTTGCTGTTTATGTAAAAACTTCAACTTTATGCTTTTAGCATTTCAATCATAAGAGATTCTTCTGCCAATGTTCTTGGAATCATGTTCCTGCTTAGTTATGCTGCTTTATGAATTTGCATATGTGATGTTACATTCAAAACATTCAGCAGGATGATAAACTTTCAGCTTGAGATTTGATCCAACCAAGCAATTGACATCATAGAATTCTGATTAAGCAGACGTATTGATTAAATTTGGAAGATTGAAAAGCAAAAATTCTAAGACAAATGAATAATGCAGTTACAGATTATCCCTAACCAAAACTTCAATAACACATATCTTAATCCTGCCTCTCGCTTGAATGTGATGAAGCTTTTTTATTACTTCCAGCACTAATTAGAATGGTGGCTACTGCAGTGACCACGTTCGTAAACCATTGGATGCCAATACCAGAAAGACTCAGGCCTTGGGTTTTATAATCTTGACGGTTTCCCAGGTGAAATCGGGGTCATCGCGTCCGAAATGACCATAAGCAGCAGTTTTTTGATACCTGAAGTTGCCGCCTCTCTTCAGGTCAAGATTGATAGCAATCATTCCAGGCCTGAAATCGAAATTCTCCTTGATCAATGCCAGAATATTTTTATCTGGAATCTTCCCAGTTTTGTAAGTATCTACGAAAATCGACAATGGTTCTGGAACACCAATTGCATAAGAAACCTGCACAATACAGCGCCTAGCAAGACCTGAAGCTACAACGCTCTTTGCTGCCTGTCGAACAATATATGCACCGCTCCTGTCGACCTTAGTGGGATCCTTTCCCGAGAAGGCACCTCCCCCGTGAGCTCCCCATCCGCCATAGGTGTCAATAATAATCTTCCTACCGGTAAGTCCTGCATCTCCATGGGGTCCTCCAATAACGAAACGACCTGAAGGGTTGAGGTGGAAGATGGTTTTGTCATCAAGATATTGAGCTGGGATGACGGGCTTAATCACATGCTCTTTCAAGTCTGCAGCAATCTGCTCGTTGGTGACAGTTTCATCGTGTTGAGTTGAAATAAGAACCGTATGCACTCGGACAGGTACCATGGCTCCACCGTCGTTCTTATACTCAACTGTAACTTGAGTCTTGCCATCAGGCCTCAACCATGGACATTTCTTGTTCTTTCTAACCTCTGTAAGCTTGGCACCAAGCTTAGTGGCAAGCACAAGAGTGAGTGGCATGAGTTCAGGTGTTTCATCAGTAGCATAGCCAAACATATGGCCCTGATCACCGGCTCCAATTTCCTCGGGTTTCTTGGAAAGATGGCCATGAACTCCTTGGGCAATGTCAGGACTCTGCTGTTCAATATTGACAAGGACTTTGCAATTGTCAGCATCAAGACCCACATCAGGTGCTATGAATCCAATGCCTCGACAAGTGTCTCTAACTATCTTCTCATAGTCTACTTTAGCCTTGGTTGTGATCTCACCAAAGACCATGACCATGTTGGTTTTTGTACATGTCTCACAAGCAACCTTACTTTCTGGGTCTTGCTCCAAGCAGGCATCAAGAATTGCATCTGAAACTTGGTCACAGAGCTTGTCAGGATGCCCCTCGTTAACAGACTCAGAAGTGAAAAGGAATGTATCCATCTCTGAAACTGAACCATCATATCATAAATCAAACACAACTTTAATCTAAATCCATACATCCGATTCCAATCAATTCGAGATCAAGGAAACATAAATCACTTCCCATCAACACACGAAATAAAAGAAATCCAAACAATGCGAGGATTCTAGTGTCATCAGATGATCTAAATTTGATGAAACAAACATTATATATTGCAAAGAAGATCATGGATGCAATAAACATAAGAATCACATGATCTAAACGAAACAACATTATAAACCAACAACATCAGTATCATCAATCATGTATTAATGTACATATATAAAATAATAACAGCTACCAGTTCTAGAACAGATCAGTTACCTGGATAACAGAAGATGAAGAATTTGGAGAAGAAAAGGGTATCTGCGAAGAAATGGAACAAACAGAGGAGAGAATGATGGATTGCATTATATATATATATATATATAGATAGAGTCCTTGACTGGATCAGTTGCTTCCCCGCCATTTTCGCAATTTATTAGGCTTCTCGGAAGGCTTGAGAGCTCCATCTGGACCGTTCAGTTTGTGATGTTTGATATTTATCGAGGGTCGATATGATGATGATGCATATGGTAACAGATATATCAAAATGTTATAATAATTATATGTATTTAATAAATAATATAATTATAGTTTTTAATTAATAAAATCTGTAGACATTTAAATTTTAAATTTAAACGTTTTTATAATACATATCCTATTTATATATTTCCATCTAATCCAACGGCCATCCTGCAACGCTCAGAGTATCGTTAAACTACAGCTGCACACACCTTACAGTTGTTCTCCGTTGGCGCCTTTAATCCATTTCTCTTTGGTGTTTTTGTTCTTTCAACTTTTCCCTCCTTCAAACAGGACTAGAAAACCGTACTCTCTCTGTGGCGTTCGTTTGATTTTATTTAATGGCAGAACCTCACAGTTCAGAAGAGGAAGAGGAAGACGAAGAAAACAACTTCGCTTATGTGCAGAGTGAAGGATCCGAATCGGATGGATACGACGCCGTTGCTGAGTTCGAAGATGATGAGTCTGCTGAGGAGTTGCCTAGGGTTTCTCATAGCGGAATTATTAATGTAGAAGAAGAAGAAGAAAAAGAAGATGAAGAAGAAAAAGAAAAAGAAGAAGAACAGAGACATAAACGGAGAAGAGTAAATTATCATGAAGAAATCGAAGGATTATTTTGCCCTATTTGTATGGAATCTTGGACTAGTGAAGGAGACCATCATATCTGGTGCGTTTTATTTGTTTATTTTCGTTTACTTTTAGGTTTTGCTTGTAATTCTGTAATTGTAGCTGAATTGCTGCCATTGTATTCGTATTCATTATGTTATGCTATTGAAAAAAGTTTGTTTCTGTTCAAGAATCTTGATTTTTAGGGTTTATTTTCTTGAAATTCGTGGTTAATTGTAATGCAAGTATTTGTTTTTTTTTTTCATTTTCAGCTGTCTACCCTGTGGCCACTTATTTGGACGGTCTTGCATCTGTAAATGGTTGAAACAGAATCGGAGTAAGGCCAAGGTATTGTTTGTTCAACAAATTGTATTGGATTAAATTTGATATAAGTTGTATGTTTTGCTCTGATTCTTGTTTCTCTACTATGTGTAGTGTCCCCAATGTAATAGGAAGTGTACATTAAAGGATGTTAGGAAACTCTTTGCTCCCAGGCTTGCAGCAGTTGACAACGAATCACAGAAGGTTTATTTCTAATCCTCATGGTTTGATATATATTTTGGTTACTAAATAATTTGTAATTCTTGTGATGGGTTTATTTATTTATTTAGTTTTTAATGAGTTGCAGACTATTCAATCTTTAGAGATTAAATGTGCTGCTCTTGAGAAGAAGGTAGAATGCTGCTCTGCCATTCTTATTTTTTCCCCCAATGGTTCTGTTTAGGTTTTCAAAACTATAGTTCTAACCCTCAGGCATTGCTAGTTCATAGTAGTCTAGTATTATCTAAGAGAGCAAATGTGTAATTTTGGTCTTATACTTGAAGGATGCAGATTGGTGTAGAAAGGAATCTGAATGGAAAATGAGAGAGTATGATTTGCAACTTAAAATTAACCAACTAACACAGGTATGTTTTCCTATAAGTCACTTTACCTTTTTGGTTGCATCTTTTTGGATGTTTCTGATCTAAGGTTAGCATGCAGTGCCAAAAAAAGTCTCTAAACCTTAATTTCTGTCATAAGTTAATCTAGGCCATGGAATCGGTACTTCTTGTGTGTTAGCTGTTAGCCACTATTGTTTTTTCAATGTCTTGGCCCTCTTTTGGGTTGTATATTTTCCATCATTGCTCTTCTTTTTGTTTGTAACATTTTATGAATTAATGGTCCAAAATATTGTCTTCGAAAAACAGTGTTACAATTGTTATGAGGAAACTGTCACCTTTTCCATTTTGGGAATGAACTACTTTATAAGTATTCAAAGGTTTTTGTTGTCTGCAAACTTATATTAGCTCTTTGCTAAGTTTGCTTTTGTTATTTATTGGGTTAAATTTTTGCCTTGTTATTAATTGGGTTAAAAGTTTTACCTTTGTAGAGGGCAACTTATTTGGAGCGTTTATTAGGAGAATCACAGAGCAGCTCAACTATGTTAGCCACTGCTGGTAGGAGCCATCAAGAACACCTTCTAACTGGTAATATATCTTTCGGGAGATAGATCTGTGTATTTTCGTGTTTGACCATAGCAATTCTTTAATATTATCTGATGATATTCAAAACAAGAACTTTAAGGTGTTGGCCGCCGGCTTTCTGTTCTTGTTCTGCTTTGTCTGTATGGTCTTCTCTCTTTTGAGTTTAATTTGATTAGCTCATACAGATATATTCCCCCCTTTCAATTTCTTAGGAAATATCAACTCAAGTTTCTGCAGCCAAGTATCTGCTGGCATTTTTGTGTTGGAGGTACAGATCCTCTCTCTTTTACATTTATATTTGGCCACATACAAAATATATGTTTCAAGTGTGGTGCCTGGACCAATGTATTCTTTTTCTTCTTAGTCTCTTACATAAGTTAACAAGAGGTGTATGCTTCTTTGCTATAAGAGTTGGTTGCTTCCAGTGCTCTTGGAAAATCATAAAACATGACAATTTAAAGTACAAATTATATGTGTAGAGGCTTGGAAGAAAGAAAAATGACATTGTGGAAGTTAAGGGATAAAAGATAATGGTATCTCTAGAGGTCAACAATTTTGCTGATAGGAAAATGTCTTTCATACAGACCTAGTCTAGTTTGAGAATTAAGTGACATATACCCTTTCTTTTTTGGAACTCCCTTGGATTCAGTTATTCAATTTGAAAAATCAAAATATGCATTCTGTTAAACTTCCTTCCCCAAATGGTGTACAGTTCATTTCTTTTTCACTTTCAGTTTGGCGCTTGCTTGATATTAAAATTTACTTTTAATAATTGCTGCAGAGAGAAATAACAGTGAATGGTGCCCGTCTATTTGATATAAATGCATTTGGTCAATTTTTATTACTTGCTCGAAGGATGCCTGAGAGTGGGCTGCATGTACTTACTAAAGTAAAGTTTTTTCTCCATCTTGAATATAATTTTTCTGGGACTCGATATATTTTCACCTTCTGTAACAAATTTTGTTGCAATTGTTATCTTGCAGATGAACTTGCTGCCACCACATGAACATGAAGATATTTTTCTTCCTTCTAGTATGAAAATCATAAAGGATCTACACATTTCTCCTTTTAATGGAAGTCATGCACTTTGTGCTTCTTTAGGCAAGAAATTGTCAGTTCTCAGGTACCGCTACTTGCAATGTTTGAACTTCTGTTTGAGCTTTTTTATGCATTCCCTAAAACTTTTATTTGGTTCTCTTGTTTGTGCAGTATGGAGAACAATAGTGCTATTCTTTCCTTTGATTTGCCAGTAAGTTTTGTTCCCCTTGCCTATGATACTGTTTAACAAGCTATGCTTTGTCTCTCAACATTTCTGAAAAAAGAAAAGGAAAAAAAATGTCACTGACAGGATTCAAATTAATTATTGTTTCTATTGGTAGTCTCCTTTAACATACAAATTGGGTCTAGATTTATTTTAATCCAGCATGGGTTAGCCATTAGATCCGGAAATAATTTCAATTGAGTTTTCTTATTAAACTATTGCCAGTTTTCATGGTTTAATTGGTTTGGTTATTGATCGTAAACTCTAGGAACATGTCTTGGTGGTTAGTTTCTGCAAATTTATTTGCCCTTTAAACTCAAGTCTCTTACTTTTAGACTAAGTAACTGTAATGGCGTTGTTTTCTATGATTCTATTGTTGCTATAAAAGCAGGAGTTATTCTATCTAAACTTAGTATTTTTCTAGAATTTAATGATGATTGATTTCACTAGCATCTTTTTTTGAAGGCTCCTGCTTGGTCATGTTCCTGGGATTTAGACAGCTCATATTACATTTATGCTGGACTACAGGTTTGACCCTTGAGTAAATATCATTTATTATGATAGTCTATGTAGATTGAACTGAATTTTTTAGTCGTTTTCTCACCTTGCAGAACGGCTCTGTTTTGGCATATGATATTCGCCAGACCAGGAGGGAAGTAGAATCCATATTGGGGCTTACAAACAATCCAATTCATACCTTGCACCCCTTTCAAAACTCCTCTTCTGGAGTTAGAAGATTGCTGTCTGCTTCCTCCATTGGTGTGTGTGCATGGAACTTTGATAGTTGTGAAGAAAGGTGGGCAGTCTTTAGTTTGTTCATGATTTTGGTATTGGTTAAATTAATCTTGTTGATCCTAAAAGATTTGAAGTCTTCTTTTGTCTGAAGTTATTCAAGTTCCCTTAATGTGGTCACTGTTGTCGACTTTTGTTCCATTATCTACCATAAAAAGTCCCTTTATTGTTTCTAATTGAATGGTTTGCCATTTAAGTTGCTTTCATGATGATGAGCTCTCTTCAGTTATCTAGGTTATTAGTCTTTTGATCTTTGATCTTGTATTATGAGAAATATCATCTTTGGATTTGACTTTCTTCCAACAGTTCTGGAATTTAATTTTCTTGTTAGCCCATTAGGAGGTAGGTTGTTCTGACATGGTTTCGTTCTTCTCGAGTTTCTGCAGGCCATTTTTGATTCCCGAAACAGCAAACAAAGGCGTTTGTATATCCCTTGCTAGCTGTTCTAGCACCGGAGACATAGTCGCTACATACCGTCCCAAGGTGGAAATGTCTAATGAGATGCTCAACTCTCAGCCATCACTCACTCCATCCCCTGCTATGGGACAAAGTATATCGGGTTTTCATCTTCATTTGAAGAGAATGAGCGACACGTATCAAGAATCAGCAACTACATGCGCCACAGTAAGTAATATTCGACTACCTAAGTCTGCGATCATAGATATAGAAAACCAGAATCCTTTATTTTCAACTGGGGATGAGGTAACATGCGGGTTGATCCTGCAAGAATTGCCATCTTTTGCATATGCTCAACGCCTTAAATTACACAGGCACTATATTTGTGATGTAAAGTACAATACAACAACGGGCCCTGGTTTACTTGGTTGTTTGAGCGAGGACACCATCCAACTTTTCAAAAGCAAGCAAACGTAATTTAACAATTTGTATATGAATCTCTTATTTTTCTTCACTCCCATGGTCATAGTCGTCTTGATAAGCATCTCCAAGCATCATCGATGATTCTTCATCATATCATATGGTCATTCTTTCTTGGC
Source organism: Dalechampia spathulata (assembly GCA_948192965.1). Taxonomy (NCBI): domain Eukaryota; kingdom Viridiplantae; phylum Streptophyta; class Magnoliopsida; order Malpighiales; family Euphorbiaceae; genus Dalechampia; species Dalechampia spathulata. Next base: position 16,836 of record CANYBF010325247.1, read on the forward strand.
AGATTCTGGGTATTTTCCATAGATTCAAATATCTGAATCACTCACTTGAACATGAATCATTGAGCTTGTTTGCCTGCTAGGTTGCCAAGGTTCCTTTTAATTGATGACAAAAGTTATCAGCTATAGTAAATCTAACTAAAGAAATTAGCTTTCCCCTGAAGTATAAACCTTTAACAAAAGTTACTTCCACCGTAATTTTTTTTGAATATATAAAAATGATATTCTCGTTTTATTTTTTAAATAGTCTTTAATAGTTAATTTGTAAAATTGTTATTCATTCTTTAATATGATTTCATAATTTTTAATTGTTCATTTTTGAAAAATCATTCATCCACAAAAATATGCGAAATGGAAAAACGTCCGACCTGCCGGATTCGAACCAGCGACCTAAGGATTGTCTGCTTCAACTACAGTCCTCCGCTCTACCAACTGAGCTAAGGTCGGATACATTGAACAGGCTCGGGATATATGGCTAAATAAATCTTTGTAGGACAGAAGATCTTCACAAACTGATCCATCAGTATTAAAAGTCAGTCAATATTTTCGATTTATTAATCAGTTAATTGATTTTTTAAAATATGATTCTAAAAACACATTTAAAATATTAAAATGTAATATAAAATACTTGATAAATTAATTTTTAATTATTGGTAATCATTAAAATTATCCGATGAAAAAATGAACAGGAAAGAGGAACTATGAAATATATTATTCTGGTAATCAAAATTACGGATTCTTCCAATTATTTATTAAATTTTTGCATTTAAGTAAGAAAATCATATTAACTTTATTTTATTAATTAATTTAAGTTGTTTCATGCTTAGTCATTCAACTCAATTTTAATTTCTTTAAAGTTTTATAATTATTCATTAAAATAAAGCATAAATATTATTTATTATTTTCTAAAATGAATTTATTTTTCTTAATTATCTGTTTTTTTTTTAAATTTTTATCAACTCCATCAGTCTAGTCTCGACCGTCCGATCAGCTGACCAATATCCCGTCGGTTGCAAATGATTCCTGATTTTGATTCACGTAATTTTAGATCCTATGGCTGTTGTGTTCGCAATTTAGTAAAGTTGATTTCCGATTCTTCATCTTATCTTTTTTGATATATTTTAATCTGTAAACATGGCTTGATTCCGACCCTTTCTACGGTGGCTGTTATCGTTATTCCATGCATGCTCATCCATCGTTTTCCCGCCGGTCACCGCGCAGATCACCTTCAGGTTCAATTCTAATGGTAGTGATAATTTGTTAGGGTTAGGGTTTGTTTTCCTTTTTTTTTTTGTAATTGTGAAAAATGTTCAAGAAAATTATGAAAGGAGGGCATAAGAAGCCCTCGAAATCTGAAGGTAACGATTCCGGGTTTGGACCGCCACCCGGGTCGGCTCCTGGATCAAATGTGGTGGTTAATCATGCTTCTCGTCCCGCTGCCGCTCCAGTGAATTCGAACACCGGAACGGCAGTGGTGGCTCCTCCACCAATGACTTCGATGGAGGCACTTCCTTCATTCCGGGATGTTCCAGTTTCGGAGAGGCAGAATTTGTTCTTGAGGAAGCTTCAGGTTTGTTGTTTTCAGTTGGATTTCAATGATACGATGAAATCAGTTCGCGAGAAGGAAATTAAACGACAAACTTTGCTGGAGTTGGTGGATTTTATTCAATCCGGTTCGGGAAAAATCACCGAGACTTGTCAAGAGGGAATGATTAAAATGGTTTCGGTGAATATATTCCGTTCTTTGCCTCCAGCTTCTCATGAGAATACTGGTCAGGAAGCTATAGATCCTGAAGAAGACGAGCCTTATTTTGAACCCTCATGGCCTCATTTGCAGCTTGTTTATGAGCTTCTATTGCGATATATTGTGTCCTCTGATACAGACACAAAGGTTGCTAAGAGGTATATCGATCATTCATTTGTGTTAAAACTTCTTGATTTGTTTGATTCTGAGGACGCACGAGAGAGGGAGTATTTGAAGACTGTTCTTCATAGGATTTATGGAAAGTTCATGGTGCATCGCCCTTTCATTAGGAAGGCAATCAATAATATATTTTATCAGTTTATTTATGAGAATGAGAGGCATAGTGGGATAGGGGAATTATTGGAAATTCTTGGGAGTATTATTAATGGTTTTGCACTTCCAATGAAAGAGGAGCATAAGTTGTTTCTTGTAAGGGCACTTATACCTCTGCATAAACCGAAGCCAGTATCTATTTATCATCAACAGCTGTCTTATTGTATTGTCCAGTTCGTTGAAAAAGATTACAAGCTTGCAGATACCGTTATTCTGGGTTTGTTGAAGTGTTGGCCTCTCATTAATTGTCAGAAAGAAGTTCTCTTTATTGGAGAACTTGAAGAAGTGCTCGAGGCAACACAGTCTGCAGAATTTCAGCGCTGTATGGTGCCTCTTTTCAGACAGATTGCTCGCTGCCTCACCAGCTCTCATTTTCAGGTTTGTGGATGTAACCCAACTTGTTAATTATGTGATTTTGCGTACCGGGATTATGAGAGCTCAGGAAAATTGGGCTGTAGTTACGAAGCGGGTAAATTTTTAAGGCATCTGAAACCGAATGTTTCTCTCTTTCCACAAATTTGGTCACAATCTTGTCATGTTGTTGCTAATACAATACGTTGTTGACATGTTCTTCAAAAGCTTAAATATTAAATTTTTTGCTTATCACTTCATTTCTAAAAGAAAATCATGCTCCAAGTTTTTTCTTTGTGATTTTCTTCTGTGTTCATGGGATTGGTTTGCTCATGAGCGGGATCTTGAACACTAATCAGTCATATTGTCATTTTGACCCAAAAATGCTCATCTGTAAGTTAGAAATTGAATTATCAACCGGTGACAGCACAATGAATTTCTTTCTCGTGTGCTAACCATTTCAAGCTAATGATTAATTTGTTTTCTTTCCCGCTAAATGGCAATTGAAGTCTCTTGGCTTGTCATAGCTGTGCCATTTGTTTTATTTGGTAACCATTTCAAGCTATGATGTAGTGTTTTTATTGTTTTACTTGGGTTGGGTATGGAATTTTCTCATACCATTTTGCTTGTTTCGTTGTTGTAAAATGCCCCCTACTAATTTGTTTCTAGGATCATTATTCATTGCCTTCTGTGTTGTTCCTAGTTTTGGGCTGCAAAAGGCATGAACCATTGGGACCAATAAGCAAATGCCTTACTTTTCTTTAACTAGGTAGTTCCTGTGAGCATCCTGCTGATACTATCGAAGTTTGATGAATGCCTGACTTGATTCTGTGTTCAATATGTTTCATTCTATATAACTTTGTATGTTTTAGTAACCATTCACCGAAATTTTTAGTACCCTTATTACTGACTTCTGTACTATTTTATGTGCTGAATGTTAACATTGGATTTATATTGTTTTAGTTAGCAATATGTTAGAAATTTGAATGCTTGGCTGGGCATCTTATTTTGACGTTCATCTCTTGTATTCTTCTAACAAATATTGTCTTGCAAGTTGAGGCTTCATCTTCATCTTCATGGTTCATGATGCAGGAGCATCCATGAATTTTTTATTTAATTTTGGGAAAGTTTGTTTTAAGTTTTTTAGTTAACTTGGTTACTTCCGTTTATATTTTGGTTACTTCCGTTTGGTCCTTTATAAATAGTTAGCGCAATAGAATAAATAGGATTGTTAGCAGACCAACTATTAAAGTAGTTTGATGGTGCTCTTATCGAAGAGGAATTCTTTGAATGTATTCTTTTTTTCTTGTCCTTATCACAATCAATCTTATTCCAGCCTGAGAACTAATTTCTTGCTAACCTGTTCTTTTCTCTCAGCTTATTGATACATAATGGCAGGTTAACAATGTATAGTTGAAGGTGACCATTTTGTGAATCAGCTTTAGAAATTCTCTTTGTAGTTTGCCGAAAGTTTAGTTTCCTCTAGCCTCTAGTTCTTCCTGAAGAACTATTTTGTTTTCAACCTAGCATGACCCTGGTTTTCCGTTGCCCTTTTATTAACAGTACGCGCTGTAGGAAAGCATTTCATGTCAAGTCTATGATGGTCTAAGAGTGTCGTGCTTCTGTTTTTTGGCCTTACCAGCAAGAAGAATTGTGATGCGATGCGGCCAATTATCTGAATGTTGGTGCTTTGTTATTTGCAGCCTCAAAGAATTCATAAGGACTCTGATCAAAGATAAAACTGCAACTCGATTAGGATGATTTTCTAGCACTCTGAACAATGAAGTAGCATTTGTTTAATTTTGGGGTTTCAAATTTCACTTGGTGGGTGCAGGTTGCGGAGCGTGCCTTGTTTTTGTGGAACAACGAGCACATAGTGAGCCTAATAGCGCAGAATCGTGGCGTAGTACTACCGATAATATTCAAGGCATTGGAGAAGAACATACAAACACATTGGAATCAGGCGGTTCATGGGCTTACAGTGAACGTTCGGAAAATGTTCTTGGAAATGGACACGGAGTTGTTCGAAGAGTGTGAGAGACAGTACAGAGAGAAGGAGGCGAGGGCGAAGGAGATGGAAGAGCAGCGAGAAATGACATGGAAGAGACTGGCGGATGTGGCAGCACAGCGTGCGGGAGAGGATATGGTAACTGTTTAAAACTGATTTCTGTACGGTCGAGGTTGGAAAGAAATTGTATGGACAGGAGACGACGGAAGCGTAATCCTCCTCTCCTCTCTCTTCTTTTTGGTAGCTATTCTTTTTCCAATTTTATTATTATTATTATTATTATTATTATTATTGTTATTATTTTTTATTTCAACAAAATCTCAATCCAATATCAAAAATAGCAGCCATAAATGTAATTTATAATTTTTTAAATAATTTTTTTTGGATATTTTTCCACGCTCATAACCTCTTGTTTCCTTCCTACATGCTTTGATCATATTCTTTTGAATCACCAACTGCAACTGGAAACTCGGGTCGAGTTGAAAAGTCCATCGAAAATAATTTTGATCGATTAATTAAATTGAAATATTGATTAGTTAATGAAAATTATAGTTGATTCATCAATATTGCCTACTTGTATTTTGAGATACACAGAAAGAAAAATAAATAAATAAATAAATAAATAAATAAATACCTATATGCTAGAATGGGTGTTGGTTTTTACTCCAAACTCAACTATCTTTTAAAAATAAAACAAATACATAATTAAAAACAAATGGACAAAATAATATTCCTAAATAAATAAAAAATATTTATTATTTTTTATAACTTTAAATAGCATTTATCATATTTAGAAAATAATAAATAAATAAAATTCCATCATTTCATAATTATCTGTTTTATAAACTATTTTTTTAAAAAATTATCGGTTTATTTATTTTCCTATTTATTTACAGTTCAAAGTATCATCCACTCTCTCCGCACTTAATCTTGTTATATAGAACGTAGCAACCGCAAGAAGAAAGAAAGAAAGAAGAAGAAACAGGAGGAAGGAAGTATGTCGAAGAAGGGAGGAGCTGCGCTTCAGAAAGATGCACCATGGAGACAATCTTCTTCTAGACCTTTACCTAAAATTCATCATTCTCCTGTTCTTCGCGTCTCTCAATCTCCTTTTTCCACTTATGCCCTTTCTGTCATGAAGGTTATCCCTCTACCTCTCTCTTTGCATCTTCCAAACGCCGCGTTTTGTCTAACTCTCGTACTGATTTTTTTTTTTTTTTGCAGCATCCTAATCCTATCGGAACTGGATTAGCTACCGAAGCTGTGGTGGAATCCGCCGGTCCTGATTGTATTGTTCCCGGTCAAATTACTCCTGTTCGCTTACTTGGCGTTAAGGTCTCTCCTTACTCTTATCCTTATTTTTTCCTTTTATTTATCTGTTCATCATTATTGTTTGGTGCCCTGTCTTGTTCTATTGCTTATCTTCGTCTGATGCTAACTTTCTAGCAGACTTTTTCATGTCCACTGATGATTTCTTTCAAGGAAATCTACAGTTCTGTTTTTAAATTTGATGTCACAATGCTTTATTTGTTGTATGCAAACATATGAACGGTAACTAATTTAACTAACATTGAACTTGGTAAAATGAAGTAATTGAAGTTTCTTCTGTAAATTGTATAATTTGATTGTGGAAATGAGTTACTCTAATGTTTTTCTAAATTAGACATTACAGAAAGTTCTTATGTAAGTATTTGGTGTTAACAACACTGGTTCTTTTGAAATTTTCTCTGTTTTCTGTTGCTTCACCTTGTTTCTTTTCCCATGTTTCGTTATATTCTGTTACTGAGCCAAATACTCCCTCCCTTCCGCCATTGACACACTTTCCGTTCATCCTGTCATGATAATTGATAATAAAATATATATTTGTTCTATCTATAATTAAAGTAAGAGACAATAGGAATAATATTTGAACTTACCTTTTCAAGGAAATTAATTAACTTTGCTTAATTCTTGTGAAATTTAAAGTGTGCTTATTGATTTGGGATGGGGAAGTATGTATTAATTTGTGTTTAGTTGTTGCCATCCTCACTCTTATATCATTTTTTGTTTCTGGGAAAGGTCTGGCCCATAGAAGTTGACCTAAAATTTATGGAGCCGGTTGGACGAGAACTGAAGCTTCTTGGAAAGGTAACAACATTACATTGCAAAGTGTGGTTTTAGTACCCTTCGATCTTACACGATGGTTCATGTATGAAGTAGGAATTCCATATTTTCTGTTCCCTTGTAAATTTGCTGTTTTTAGCGTAGATCTGTATAGTTCTTGTAGTAGCTATAAGCAGTTAAAACAGTTGCCAAGATTCTTCCACATCTTCTCGAGTGCTTAGCAAATTTTTCCACACTAAGTAGCTTCTTTATTGTGTTTCTTAAGAAACAAACACAAGGAGATATCTAAACTGATTGATCTCCTGTGTGGTTTCAAACTCTTTGACTTGTATAATTTACTGCTTGCTCACATTTTCATTTTATCAAATATATCAAAGTAGATGATTAGAGATACAGCTTTGGAGCATGGTAATCCATCTTTCTATTGACATATGTTCTTTTATATGCAGTTCATGGATAATGCAGTGAACCTCATGAACAAATCATTTATAGATCGCTAGCAGTTTTGGGCAGTCTTGTTGGTGGATTATTTTTGGGAATGTCAGGCGGATATGGCTAGCAAAGCAGAGTGATGTAAATAAGTTTCCTTTTACAATGGTTTTTTTGCAATAATTTCTTGCTGTTCTTTTTCTTTCCAAATTTTGTTGTATGAATATTCCTTGTGCAACAGACATGGTTCAAGATCATGTACGAATTTTATTTTCAAACCGTTTCTTATAAGGTCTTCAAACCATTGATGACACGTCCAATGGCTTTTGTCATTAATCTATACTAGAGTACCTTTCTGTGGACTTAGAAGATGTTTTGGTTTCAGTACTATGTACAAACTAGGTAAATAAAAACAAAAGATTTGTACTGAGATTTCACATGTAAACGGCCGGTAACAGAAATCAATGGAGCTCACATCTCGCAAGAATTGGTGACAAACATGATGTACAGGTTTTCTTTGGTTGTTGCCAAGCTGATGTGAATTACAAGAAAGAGAAATTTGCAGCTTGTTTCGTTGCTATAACATACTTGTCAGAGTTATCATGTGAAAGGAAATCAAGCTAGACAATGAAATGAAAAGGGAAATAAGAGCATAGCTAGAGAGAGATGACACTGGAGAACTGCTTCCTGAATAGTCATCCATATAGTCATCAGCTGAATCCCCCGACTCCTGGTTGTCTCCATCATCACCGGCTCCAGTGCTCCACATACTCAGGTTGTTGTTCCTGATAATTCATGCACTAAATTGTTTATATCAAGCCATAACATGCTTTTTTGTTAAGGTACATTTCCCACATTCTATAGCTGCTCTGTCATTCCACCTAACACTAGCTGATTTTGTGATGAAAGCTAACATGGTATCTGGGTATTATCTCGTCGAAAATTCAATTCAATTCAATTCAATTCCACATGAAGCGTGTTAAGAGATATTTCTCCCCAACAGGTGTTAGGTTGGAATCTAGCAACTTTTCGGGTTTTTATCTTATAGACATTGATATGCATCTGCTTATATCATTTGCATCTTATATTTGAATGCAATGATGAACTAGCTATGTTAAGCCCCAATAAAGGAGAAACAACCCTCCTTTTGTAAAGCAAAGGCAGAAAGGGGAAACATTTATAGGTTGGACAGCCATACAAGGACTGTATTCAACATATAAAATGACTGGGGGCCATTGCTGATAATCAGCTTGTGGAGGGGGCCAAAAGAGCAATTATAAAAACAAAAAGGGCACTAAAGAAAAGAAGAAAAGGTAAATACCTGCCACCAATACCAAGGACACCAGCATGCATGGTGAGTAGATCAATAAGAGAAGCAGACTTGGGTTCCACACTGTAGGCCTTCTCATACTTGACCTCTAAACCATTGCCTGATGCTATAAAGAAGGCTCCATTCACCATTATATCTCCTTCCGATCTCCAATTCCATCCCTTCCAATCCCCTTCTGCTGTGTCCACTCTCTTGGTTACCTACAAATCATTCGTCATCATCGTTAATTGTGTGAAAAACTCAAATGCATGAACATGATGTAATCAAGAATTTGCGTTGGTTAAAAAAATGAAATAAGAAAGGGCACCTCCTTAGCATTAGGATTAGTAGGAGCGGTATAGCGATTGCCTTGACTATTAATGGTAGGGTCACCACTTCCTCCAATGGCATACATTTCCCATTGGGTAAAATCATTATTCACAACATGAATATACCCTCTTCTACATCTTGGCATTCTTTGCACTAACTTTTCTCCAAAATGGTTAAATGCTATGGTCACTTGCATCCCTGAATCTGGTAAATAGTCATCACTGTGTCCTAAAAGCATCACCTCATTATGGTGCGAGAACAAATTGTTTGATATTGTTATTCCTGTTGATCCCATCACTGCATCTATCAGACCATCCTTGCAATTTGACAGCGAGCAATGATCAATCCATATGTCCTTCGATCCAAAGATTGAAATCCCATCTCCATCTGATTTTGTTCTGTATCCGTAGTGGGATGGACTTGATCGCACGTTAGCATCTCCTGAATAATGAACAAAAACACTACGGTTAATGTTCGAATCAAACCAAACCGATGAAGAAATATTTGAGCGAGATCGTACCTGACTGAACACAGTGATGAATGTGTATGTTGTGAATGATAATATTGCTAATATACTGAAGAGTAATGCAGCCACCACCCGTAATATGCACGTTAGCCCCTCGTCCATCAAGTGTCTTATAGCTGTTAAAAATCAGCTCCTGCTTCAGCTTGATCACCATATTCCTAGGAAACACTATCCATAATGGCTCTTCTTGTATCACTGCATATCTTAATGTTCCTCGTTTTGGATTCACAGCATCATCATCAGATGAATCTGTTACTGTGTAATACTCGCCGTTCTTCCCTCCCATTGCGTACTGTCCAAACCCGATCACGCAATCAGCTAATTTCTGGCGATTTTCTGCCCAGTTGGGGTCGCATTTCCAACAGTCGTCTATTGGGTTGCCTGTCTCGCATGTGGTTTGGTCTTCTTGAGATGTTTGTATCATTTGCCTTCTTGACATGGAAGTGTTTACTCTTCTGCGGAATGGTACAAGATGACAACTTAAGAAACAAAAATAAGAAACAAAGAATGAGGCAATGGGCTAAACTACGAGCGTCTCTACGATCAAAAATCTCGAGTTGGAGCTTTGAAAAAAACCCTTTTAACTGGTTTCTGAAAGAGAAAAAAAGGATAATCCGCAAGGAAAAAGAAAATGCTGGACCAAAAGTTTGAAACTCAAGAATGAACAAGTGCATCAAATGTACATGTTTATAAGTAAAAGAGCAAAATGCTGAAGCAGCATTGTACCTTTGAACATCTTGAACAACTTCTTCAGGGTTAGGATGAGGAATAGGGAAGGTAAGGTTTGAGATAGCCCATGGAAGTGAAGGAAACAAGCTCAGAAGAAGATGATGAATCAAGAGAATGTAGCTCAAGTGCGGCATTTTCTGTTTTCTTTTGTTTTTGTTTCTGATGATGCAGTCGTTGCTTTGAAAATGTGTTGAACTGTGATCATCTCAAAGACAACGAAAGTAAAATGATAACATTTTGATACAGTGGGTTCAGTTTGGAACTGTAAATCAGGATGAGTAGACCCATTCAAAAGAAAATATTACACCATGAATCGAGTTTATGCAAACACACTATAACTTATAATACCTGTAATCATGGAAAAATAAGCTTTTAGGGTTAATTTCATTGGTGAAAGAAAAGAAAAAGAGTGTTTATGGGTGTTTTCTCCACTGGGGCATCTCGAGGAAAAAAGGGTTGTCATTTTAACTGAATAGATATATATATTTTCTTAAAGCTGCATTAAGCATGGTTCGATTCCATGTGAATGGACCCTCGAGACTATCTCAAAATACGTTCATGCATGAGGTTAAACGTACATAAATGATAATTCCTGCTTGTAAGAATGAGATTCAAACCCCACATTCATACTAACGTAAACTTGATGGTTTTATTTGAGGTTAAAACCAAGAGAATAAGGTGAGGGTGAGAGGGTCCTTAAAAGTCAAACATCCAGGGTGGTGGTTGTGGTGGTGGCCAATAATTGAGTCACAAAATGCATTGTAAAGCCTTGTGTCAATTTTTGAATTCGGCGCTTCGAGTATTATCCCCTTTTCGATATTAATAACGTTTTATTATTTTAAATATTAAACATAATTAATTAATTAATTAATTATTAGTAATTGATTATTTATATAATATTTTAAAATTAAGATGTTCAATAAAAGAATGTAAAGAAGTATTGTAAATAAAAGAAAGATGCATCATAAAAAGGTTAGAAACCAATACATGAAAGAATATGAAGATTCTAATGCCGTCTGATCCGGCTGCCAAGGAGCTTTTCTTCTTCTTCCTTTGTTTGAAATCCTCTTCTTTTGATGGAAATGGAGGATAAAGTAAAGAGGCATAGCTCGCTATTATTAACAAAGGAAGATTGATCGCATGTTCCTTTCCCTTGATTTGGGTCCCAAGATCTATAATTCTCTTATGGGGTTTTAGCCTTTAGGCTTAGAGTTCATCATCAATCAAAATGAGGTTGGGATTCCATGCATGTTCCCCAGCAAACTATCTTGTGTTAAATGGGAGTGAATTCCATTCTATTTTAACATAAAATTATACAATAAAATGCACATTATAATTCAAAATTGTATCTAATGATTATTATTTTATATGATTCGGATTATATTAGTGGGGTGAGTATAATAAAATTAAGGAGAATGTGTATAGTATAGTATATAGTTTGAGCAGGACAAATGGGTCCCTATCTTTTGATTTTCTTTGAATCATGAAAAGCACCACCTTCTCTTCGGGATCTGTATATTCCTTTCCTCTTCAGCATGCAAAGTAAAATATATATATATATATATATGATATAATAATAAGAATGATTGTAATTACATGGTTTAATTAAAATGAATTTGAATGACTATAAATCATGTAATAGACGACGGCCATGGCCGCTGGAAGAAGCTTTGGCCTGTAATTTCAACAGGCAGGACCCATCTCTTTGACGATAATACGAAAATCACGCTGACAAATGGTATTATTTGATAGCCTCACTCTCCTCTTCTGCTCTTCATCTTCATCATAAAGATGAGAAAAAGTTAACAAGTATAGAGGTCCAAGTCAAGGGCTTTTCTTCTTTTCTTAATCATTCTTTCCAAGTTTAGGGAGTTTTTTTTGGTAATCCATGGTGATTGCGCTCCCCTAGTTCTGGACCTATGACCCAACCCCTAGGGACCATAGGTGTGTAAATCCGGGTCTAATTTCAGTCAAAGTTTAGGGAATTTTATTATGTGAGGAAGGTGTTAAGTTTTCAATTATTTATCTTTTTCTGTAATTTTAAATATGTAAAATTCTTGAACAATTAAATTTTTAATGAGTTGAAATATCTAATAAAATGAAACCTAAAATCATATTTATAAACCAAAAAAATCAATAAAATTAAGTTTAAAATATATAATTAAATCAATTTAAAACCAATTTATCTATAAATTTCACTAATAATTGATCTAATTACTAAAACATTAAGAATAACTAATCATTTTGTAATAAATAAAAACTTTGAATTCATTCTTCTAATGATATTTATATTTATATTTATATTTTAATATTTGGATTAAAAAGGATTAATTAATTTAATGAATTGAAAAAAAGAGAGGCTTTAATTCTTATGCAATTTCCTTAAAAGTCAACATTTTGGAGTTGATGCCATCAAAATTCAATTGAACTTTATGACTTATTTGCTTTACATTTCAAAATTATGTTCATCTTTTTCACCCTTTTTTTGTTTTACTTCAATTTTAATTATTAATTGTTGATTGGACTGCAAATTATTTAAAATGCCAAAAACAACAAATTTTTAAATTTTCAATTTTTTAAAATAATATATTTTAAAAATTAATTAAGTTTGATATAAATTTCATGTAGTTTAATACATAATTAATATAAAAAAATCATTATGACAAAATACCCTTTTAAAAAGATATTAAATGCCTGTCTAAAAATCCTAGTTTAATTGTAATTTTTCTTTTGTTATTGGAATAATTGCAAAAATAATAAATTGTATTATTAAGACATTATCAAAATAATAATTTTTCATATTAAACTTATATTAAAATTTTTTCAAAATTTATATCAAATCTTTGAAAAATATTTATTTTGATAGATTTTATGAAATTGTTCACAAACTTTGAAAATTTTAAATTTACCTTCTCAATTTTATGAAAAATTTATATTAATACATCATTTTCTAATTTTATTTTTATTAATACATAATCTTTTAAAAAGATATTTCAAAAATATACTTTTTTATTCAAAGTTATACTTTTTTGTATTTATTTCTAATAATACATGTTCTACTTTTTCTTAATTTTCTCTTTTAATATATTTTAATATTTTTTTTATTACAATTTAATTATTCCTAATTTAAAATCATAAAATTCAATTAGATTAAATTTCAATATTCATATAATATATTAAAAATTCAAAATAATATTAACAATAAATCATAAACTTCAATTATATGTCTCTTATGTGTTCAAAAAAAAGTATAGAAAAGATAGATATTAAATATGCTTTAATTACGTATACTTTAAGTATACCTAAATTAAAAAAATTAAAATGAAACAAAATATAAATATTTTATGTATACTTTAATTGCACAATTATATAATGTTGGACCTTGGGGTCCTTAATTTTAGTTTTGATGTTAAACAAATAATATTTTATGAAAATTATTGAAGTTTTGAGTGTTTTAAGCTTATTTCGAGCGTACTTGTTTTGGTACGGGCGTACTAATGGGTGGTACGGTTGTACCGATGCTCTCAAGAATTTTGTTTGTCAGTGTTTTTAGTGCGATATAGGCGTACAAGAAGTGGTACGAGTGTACTGTTTGATTTCCTAAGCTGTACAAGCGTGCAAAGAGGTCGTACGAAGTGGAAAAATGTTCAAAACGTTTATTACGAGCGTACCACTTTGTTGTACGATCGTACATGATGTTTTAGCATCATTTTGGAGATGTTTTTTGGGTGTCGTACGGGCGTACAGAAGGCGTACGGTCGTACGGGTCGAAATACATATTTTTTAATATTTTTGAAAAAGTTGTATAACGGTTCTATTTTACATTTAATGCATTCCCACGATCATATAAGCTTATAATAGCTTATATAAGTGTAGATTAACCTTATTGAAGATAGGAAATCAATCTACAAATATTATTTTTTTTATTAAATACATTTTGATGTATTCTTGAGTATTTCTTGATTTCTTGAGTTGTAAATCCTTTGAAAATGATTTATGGGTTTTCAATCATTATTGTCTTTCTCTTGAGATATGTTTTGAGAGATAAGAAGAGATTATGATTGAATTAGGTTTAGTGTGAGCCTTGGAAAAACACTTGTTATATGGGTCTAATTATGAGCCTTGGGAAAACTCTTCGGATTGAATTCTTATTAAAGAATTATTTGTTGTATTTGTGTATTGGTTTAGTGGAAACTTAAGTTGTTTGCTTGGGTAAGTGGATGTAGGCATTTATTGACCGAACCACTATAAATTTTTTTTTTGTTTCCATTTCTTTACCTTTCTTCAATTCTTGTTTGATTATTGTATTGCCATATATACTTGGGGTTTCATATAATATTTTTTATTTTAAGTATATCCAAAATATCAATATATGTTTAATATAAAAAAAAAATTTCATAATTCTTACATATAAATACATATTATCCTATATTTATATTGTATATTATATATATTCAAAACTCTATTGATATACACTTTTGAAAATATATAAATTTATTTTAATTTAAAGTTAAATTATTTTTATTTTAAAAGCCATATTAAGATAACTCAAAATATATCTACCTATTTAAAAACAAGATGTATATATCATTTAATCTAAAAAAATAAAAAATAAAAATAATTTTATAATGTGATCAACTATAATATTATAAATTTCATAATTAGTTTTAATTTTAAGATTATAAAATTACCCAAAAAAATATAAAAAATACATAATAAATAAAATTTAAAATATGTTAAATGCATATTATTTATTAAAAATATTATTTACACATCTTTCAAATGTAAATCACTTTTTTTTTATCCAATTATATGATTATTAGTGATTTACTCATATTAGACATTTATATAATATTTTAAAATTTTTGATTAGATATGTAATAATTTTTATAGATATTCTTTTTTGTATATTTTTTTAAAAATAAATAATTTTTTGAAGATCTCTAATTTCATAGCCTCCTTTAGGCCCAATAACTGAATTGTCGAAGAATTTGATGGTCCATTGGGCCGGTTGTTGATAAAAATATAGAATATATATATATATATATATATATATATATATATATATATAATATGAAATTTTTAAAACTTTATAGAAAAATATATCATATATATATAATATATATAGCAAATGCTAAAAAAATATTATTTTAGTATGTATTAGATATTTGAAAATCATATTTTAAATATTTGATATCAAAAATTTAAATTACAAGACTTTTAATATTAATTTAAAATAACATATTTTTATATTTTAATAATTTTTAATTTCAAATTGTATTTTATATATTATTTAAGTATATATAAATATTTAAAATATAAATTTTAAATATTTGAATGAAAAGTTTAAATTATAAGTTTTTCTAATATTAATTCTAAAAAATATACTTTTATCATTTAAATGCATCATTAATATCAAATGCATTATGCTTGCCAGCAGCAGTAAAAGAAGATATCAGAATCATGGCATGCATCTTTCCATTTATTTCTCTGCCCGATAGGATGCATCTCGCGGGGGCACTCTTGATTTCTAAAAGGTGATTCCCTCACCCCGTCCTCACACCCCGACCCGACAGGATTGTGAAGGAGGTAAATCACGGTACCCAGCGGCCTCCTAGATGGGGATTCGTGGTCTTGTTGCCCACAAGGAGCCCACCCAGAGGGTGTAACTCCCACACTGCGACTGCCAAGACTCGAACCGTGGATTTCTTGGTTTCCAACACCCACCCGAGTACCAACTGGGCTACACCCGTGCGGGTTCGGGGGGCACTCTCTCTCTATGAGAAGGGGGTAACGATAGCTTAGGTCAGCAACTCATTGACAGATGGGGAGCTGGGGGTGGGATTGTCTCATTTGCTATCTTCCTGCGGGAAATCGAAAAGAGACAGGGAACGACTAGATTCAAAAAGAAACTAAGGCTAGATCCCATAAATCCTTGTTATTATTGTTAAAGTGTCCATTTAGGGAGTGAGTGAACTGTAAGAAAAGTGTATATATTATATATTATAAAATATCATTTAATATTTTTAAAAATATATGATAAATATTTTAAATATTTAAAACTAAACATTTAAATTGTAAATTTTTAATATTAATTTACAAAAATATACTTTTTATTTTTTTTAATCAGCATTAATCTTAAACATATTTTCATATTAAATATCATGATAGAAATAAAAAAAAAAGACTAATTAATGGACTTTATTTTACTTTCATATATTTTTTAGAATATGTGTATATTTATTATTAAATTAATAAATTTACTATTACTAATATCATTATTATAAAAAAATAAAAATTTAATATACAAGAAAATAAAATAATATATATCATTAACATATATAAGAATTTTCTTATAAATATTATTATAAAAAGTTAGATATTGTTTATTATTATTATTATTATTAAAAAGAAAATAGATGATAAATAAGAAAAAAATTAATAAAATTGAGGTAATTAGATCAGTTTTATAAAAAATTTGGACAACTAGGTAAAATATTCATGAAAAAATATTTTTTAAAAAATTATCTCATATTTCCATGAAAAGAAAAGGTTTAATTACAAAATTGAAATGCAAAAATTCAGAAATGTAATTACATATAAAAAATCTATAAAAATAGAAATAAAATGTAAAAATTTTGTATCTTTATAAATAAATGGTTTTTAAAAAAAAATCTATAAAAATAATGATAATTAATAAAATGAATGATTATATTTTATATTTTATAAGAGTAACTTTTTTAAAAAAATAATGAAGTTTTATAAATAACTGATATAAATCTAAAATAAATTTGAAGTAAATTTTTTTATACATTAAAATAAATTAACTTAAATAAATAAATTAATTAAAAATAAACTTAAAATGAAACTTTTAAAAAAAATTCATCAATTTTGATAGAATCGAAAAAATCTCTGAAAAATATAATAAATTTTGTAAGAAATTCTTTTAAAAATTTGTATAAATTTATTTTAATTCATAGAAATATTTACTGGTTTAATTTTAAAATTATTATAAAGTTATGGTAAAAATTATTTTTTTATTAATTTTATAAAAGCTTCAAAATTATCTAATATTATTATATTTAACTTTGTAATCCCATATTAACTAGACATATGAACTACAATAAAATAATAATAATAAAATATTATTGGATTCTTTATGGACATCTAATGGGATTGATTTATGATTACATGTGACAATCTTAGATGGAATGATAATTTCAGAATACAATTACTGAATATATAATTAATTAATGTCAAGGAGTATTTGCTAAAGTTCCATGTTGATCATTCCCATGATCTCCATAAGATTGCCTTGGAATGCTATGGTGATCATTCAGATCATCAGTCTCAGCTTCTCCTTCTCCAATGTTACTCTCCTTCTTCATCTCCTTGCTTTCAGTTCCTACATCACCTGCCATCATCTTCCTTCTTCCACTCATGGCAATACTCAACTCACACACCACCGGAAATAACAACACTATCACCATACCCTTCATGATTAAAGATCTGTAGTTTGTCTGCTCTTTAGCTTTCTTCTTCTTGTTTGAAGATTAGATGGCATTCAAGGGGGGGGGGCGGGGGGACGACATTCATATAGTGTTGAAGGAGGACAAAGTGGGTGCTAACTATGCTCAAACAAATATCTCATCGTGCTCTAAAGGAAAATGATTGCTAACTGTTCATCATCCATGATTGTGATATGGTGCTGATGTTCCTGTTTCTTTTCTTTTCTCTTTTTCAACAAGAAGAAGGATTGTGCACTTTCGAATAAGAATCATCCACCTCGCCATTGATGATGGGCCACTTCAGCATAGAAGAGATGCGCATATCAATATATTTGATAGTCAAAACGTTAGCATCTATTAAGTTCGAACAGGAATTCTATTAAATTCTTGATTTTTTAATCATAAAATTCTAATATCGATTAAAGAACACTTGGACGCATAATTTTGTTTTAAAAAAACCATATGACTGAAATTAGGACACGATAAAATACAGAAATATGTTAATGGGAAACAGAGATTCCTCCTCATGATGAAAGGCAAGAAAAGGAATAATTAATGACAGACTGAGAAGAAAGTAAACAAGTGGTATGATGAACACTTGTCCTAAAAGGACAAAGCGTGTTATAATTGAACACCTGCCCGAAAACCAGTGGAAACAGCTCATTGCATATGTAAGAAAATTTGTTCTTTTCTCCTTCTCTGTCTTGTGTGATGAAATATGTTCGAGATGTTTCTAAAAATGGAAGTTATGATTCTTTGGATGCTCATAACAAATGCTGTTCATCAAGATTAAAGCGTGTTTGCTGAGCTCATTCCGATCTTTCTACTTCCATATTCTTGACCACAGATTGCCGTACGTACCTACTGCCTCCCTGCCCAAAATTTTAATCGACCGAGTCTAAATCTAAAACCCATTTTATGAAACAATTTTCCTCCAAGAAGAAGATGTTGAAAATCTTTGATCATCACATACGATTGAATGCCGAAATTCTGAAAGAGATTAATGAAGAAATCAAAGGTCAATTTGAGTTGCCTATGACGATCTCAACATTTATTATATTATATGTTCAACATATTTGGGATTGTCCTTTGTATTTGTTGATATTTACAGTCAATTCTTACGTCATCATTATATATTTATATAAGCATGCTATTCATCTGGCAGGCACATTATGCAAAGGCCCAAAAACGACAAAATCCAAGATGAATTGTCTTTTTTATGTTGTTATTTTTATTTTTATTTTTTAATAAAAATAATATTCAAGAAAGAACCAAACCCATTTCCTTGTATGAATTTCCATGCAAATACAATAATAAATGGTCCCTATCAATGGTGAAGGTTTTCCTAATATAGTAGTTATAATAATTTTGTCTCAAAAATCTATTTGGCCAAAGTGGACCCTTTTAGACATAATAAAAATTATTAAAAATCCATTGAATATATTAAATCAAAAATATTTAATTATTTTGATTTAATTCAATTTTTTATATTGATAATTTTAGTTTTTAATGAACCAAATTGACAGTAAAATCAAAAAATAATGTTGTTTGCATATATGAATAATATATATATATCTAGGTTATAAAATAATAATATTTCATGATTTGATTTTAATTTTTTATATTTGATTTTTAATCAAATCTATTTATCATTCATTTGATTAGTTCAATTATTTAGCTTCAATTTTGGATTTAATGGGTTCGATTTAAAATTTACAAAAAAATTAATCAAAAAACCCGAATAATCACCCTAGCATGATACTTATGATGCATTGCACAGTCGCCGCCACGATGATAAGGTAATAAGGAATCTGGAAAGATTGATCTTTTTGTTAATCTGATAACAAAATGGAGTAGGTTCCGTCAATTTCTTGTAAGAATTGTTGATAAAATAGATTAAAAAGAACAACCAGATTGTTGGTAAGACAACCTACTTACTCGTTTTCTTTATTACCAAGAAACAACAGACCAACAGGTAATCGCCGTCCGCCACCTATCCCCTGCCGATTATTCTATTTAATCCCTCACGTTCACACGTGAATTCTCTGGAAACTTGGCGGAAACCCATATGCATGTAAGTTCAAAAAGAAGCTTCTTAGTAGTTGATCACATGTTATTGATACTCGCGTCTGTGTGTTTATATATATGTAGGTACGTACACCCACTGATTTTTGTGTATAACATATCCAATTATCATCAGATCTTTTGCTTTCAGCTTTTGATTTCTTCTTTCTCCAAATCTTCTGGTTTAGTTTCTGTCGGAACATGAAGCAACGAAGAGTCTACAGTTCCTTTACTGCTGCTACTTTCATCTTTGCCCTGCTGCTATTCTCCCATCAAGTTCAGGCTCAAGAAGTTGGTAATGTCAAACGATTCGCTTGTCTTGTTTCCTTTATATTATGATTGTAGTAATTGTTTATGGTTGGTTGGTTATGAATGATGATATGCAGAGGATGAGAGGGAGTTTGATTACATTGAAGGAAGTGGAAAAGGACCTGCAAAATGGGGAGAGCTTAAGGAAGAGTGGCGATCTTGCAGTAATGGAAGTTTACAATCTCCCATTGACATGTCTAATCAAAGGGTTAAGATCATCAGGAACTCGAAAGAATTGATGAGAAATTACAAATCTTGTAATTCTACTGTCAAGAACCGTGGCCATGATATTTCGGTAATAGCCAATTTATGCATGAAAGTTAATTATTTCGTACAAGAACTTGTTCAAACCATGCATATTTCTCGTAACATCGGATCTTTCCGAACAATACATGTGTCTTGGTCGTTACATGTTGAAAGCTTGAGAATGCTGACGAAGGAAGTTACTTGTTACCGCTTGCAGCTCAAATGGGAAGGACATAAAGCAGGATCAGTACTTATTAATGGAACCAAGTACATTCTCCAGCAATGTCATTGGCATTCTCCTTCTGAACACACAATCAATGGCAGAAGGTACCTCTCTCTCCCAGTTCGTTTAGTTTATACGATTTTAAAAAATATATATTTCATTGAATATATACATCCCAAACGTCTTTGTCAGGTATGCTATGGAACTCCACATGGTTCATCAAACCACAGACCCAAATGTTAAGAACAATATAGCCGTTACTGGACTTCTCTATAAGATTGGTAAACCTGATCCTTTCCTCTCCAAGGTAAACACTTCTGTATATATAATCAAATGGCTTCGGTATTTATCAAATTATATTATATAAATCAAGTTCATACAAGTATATCTTATATTATTTTACTTTAATTTCGTCGAACTTCAATTTTTCAAAAATTCTTAGTTGCTGGGAAAAGTGATGACGATGACTGATCACAAGCAAGAAAGAAACCTTGGCATGATACACCCTAATGAGATAAAAATGGAAGGCAAGAGATATTACAGATATATGGGTTCCCTCACTGTTCCTCCTTGCTCAGAAGGTGTTATTTGGACCATAAACAAGAAGGTAATTCATATATATATATATAAAAGCAAAATCACTTGAAACCCTTTTCATATAATCAAAGATTAACTCCATTTTACACTTAATCAAATGCAGATAAGGACTGTTTCAGTAGATCAAGTTAAAGCACTAAGAGAGGCTGTTCATGATGTAAGTTACTAGATATAATTTTGTAAAATCATATTAAATATACAGAAAAACTATTAATTGGGTACCGATTAATTTTTGTTTATGATAGGAATTTTTAAAAAAAATTATATTTTATATATATATATATAATTATTAATCAGGTACTAATTAATAAATTATATATATGTTGATCAACTTAATTTTTTGCAGTATGCAGAGAAAAATTCAAGACCGGTACAACCACTCAATGAACGACAAGTCCAACTTCATGAGGTTAATTAATTATTTAATATCAGAAGATTAGCCCACAAATCCAGCTATTAGCAGCACATTAGAGTTTTATTATTATTTTGTTAGAAATGTAATTTATTTATATAGCTTAGTAGAATTTGTTGTAGCCTTTTAATAAGATATTCTTAACTCTCTGTGTATATGTTTGTAATACTTGTCTTTCTTTGTATCTTAGTCTTTTTGGTAATTATTTATTATAATTTTTATTCATATATATATATATATATATATATATATATATATATATACATTAAAATTGATATAGTAATAAACAAATAAAATTATTATAATTTATCCATCACATTTATAAATAAATTTTGGTGAAATTCATATATTATAAATTATTTAATTTAATTTAAATTAATATTAAAAATGGAAAAAATAATATAAATATAATTGTGAAGCTTTAAAGAATGGAATTTGGTTGATGCCATTAGGCAATAAATATTACTCCACCTTGACTTCAATTAAATATCAGATTTGGCAGATTCTGAAATTCATATATATTTTTATTATATCAAATATCATTTTGCTTACTTTTTAAAAAATTGATAATTATATTTTTGTTTGTATTTATCAAATCATTTAATTTATTTTTAATTATACAATTTCATATATATATATAATTTTAAAATTATTCAACTATTTTCAATTATATAATCATGTACAATTTTAAAATTATTTAATTATATAATTTTATCTCTGCACAATCTTAAAATCTTTCTTCTTCAAATATAAGATTAATTCATTCATATATTTATTTACTTAAAAGTCTATCAAAAATTACTCTTTATCTATGTTCTCTCTGAGATTAACAATTACTTCTCATACTTACGAACTTCAAATAACACACCTTCTTCTTTATCAAAATTATATAAAATTCTTCATTTTCTTATATCTATAAATACTTAATCTGTTAATTTTTAATATTAGTTGATAGGGGTTTTTTTTTTATCAAAATAAAGTTCAATTTCCATACTTCAACCTATTTTTAGACTAAAAAAATAAAATATAACATTTTATTACAATAAAAAAAATAAAATATACAACCAATTACTCATATTACAAAAAAATTTAGCCTGAAATTTTATTTATCCTGTAAACTTATATTTATTAAAAATTTAAGAACTAAATTATATTAAAAATAATTT
Source organism: Dalechampia spathulata (assembly GCA_948192965.1). Classification (NCBI taxonomy): domain Eukaryota; kingdom Viridiplantae; phylum Streptophyta; class Magnoliopsida; order Malpighiales; family Euphorbiaceae; genus Dalechampia; species Dalechampia spathulata. The sequence continues at coordinate 39,220 of CANYBF010325247.1, forward strand.
TGTAGATAGAAGGAAGCATTGGGGAGACATTTGGTATGATTTTGAAAAGGAAAAGAAGACTTTGCAATTATAACATAATTTGAGGAGGAAAATGCAATTAATAAAAGTTGATATTTCTGATGGATTGATGTGCAATCAGCTTTGGTATTATAGAAGAAGACAACATTAGGTCATGCAATTGGCTTGAAAATTGCATTATTTTGTCTTTACTTCATTAATGCAGCTTAATTATTTTATTAATTGTTAATTAATTAGCTTTATTGATCACCAAAATCCTAACTTCATTATAATAATATCATGAGTGGTTGCAAAAATGAATTTTTTTATTTTTTATTTTTTTATAATATTGGTAATTTTTAAATTTTTATAGAGGAATAATAATTTTTTTTAAAAAATAATTTTTCATAGGAAATATATATACTAAACTTTCTTAAAATTTAAATTGAAATTATGTTGAATCTTAAAAAAAATGTTATTTTTATAAATGTTTTTAAAAGTTTATTAGTTTTAAAAAAATTCTACTTTTTATATATTTTTTGAAAATTTCTCATAATTTTATCTCATAATCGAGACATCTATTTATTTATTATTATTATTATCTAATATTTTAATTTTTAAAATATTATATATATATATATATATATATATGCTTTTGTGATGGGGGTGACTTGCTAGTGTTTTCTTTCTTTAAAATCAAAGCAATCTCATCATTCGCCATCTCACAACTGAATTTGGCACCTAAAGACAAGCATATATATATATATATATGTATGTATGGGTGTAAGTATATATGTATAGAGAGACGCATATGAACACGTATGGCTATATCACTTTCTCCAAGCCAACCAACAAAGATGATCAATTCAGAACTTGCATCAATCTTGATGCAAAAGAAGAAAATACAATAAACTGTGTTTGTTTTCTTGTGACATGAATGAAAATTAGCCAACCAAAAATAAATAAAGAGATAAAGAAATAAATAAAGCCATGCAAATATACACAAGCTAAGTAAATGGTTATTTGAGCGACTGTTTTTCCCATAATCATGATGAGGATGATGATGATGATGATACAAGCAACTCCATGGCAACAACAGTAAGCAGCAACAAACAAAAGCAATTTCCTCATATACATGAACCTGTTATCTGCATATTTTGGTATTATGCTTGGCCCTTATAGTGATAAATGTAGTCGTTTACTTTGATTTCTCTGGTGAAAACTTATTATTTCTTAAGTGCAACAACCATTGCTAGATCTACAAGATGTTGCTTGGTTTTCTTGTTTTACTTTTTTCTTTGCAGCAGTTGATCCTTCTTCCAAAAGACTTGGATTCTCCATTATCTACATACCAAAATCAGCAAATTATCAGACAAAAGTTGTAGCTAACAGCAAAATTTACCAAATATTTCTGCTATTTGAACATTTCTTTTCTATGCTTTTGCATTGTTCAGTTTCTCGAAGGAGCTTACGACTGTTCGTATCGTTAATATGTTTAATGCTAATCGAGCCATTTGAGTGGCAAGTTGAGAATTTTAACATGACAGGAAACACCCACCTCCCCCAAGGCCTTCTGTCCAAGGGCATTAACACAAATACATAGGTCTTAGAAGATTGTTTCTGTTTATTACCGTATTATCTTATTACATACTACAGAGCATAGCAATTAGTGAAATGTGCTGGACAATCAATTGAGTGTGGTTGTCTAAAAATGGCACCAAACCGAAAAGACTAAGTGCAGACAGCATGTTAAGGAAGGTTTTAATAGCACGTGTGGATATATATAGAAAGGAGAGAAATGTCTTCTCAATCCCTCACATGACAAGGTGTTTCGTTCTATTAGACTTTCAGTAATAGCAACTCTTTCATTTCAGTAAAAAGGTGGCTTGAAAACGCAGCAGCGTTCACTTAATTCGTCCGAAAGGGTTGTCAAAAGCATCATGCATAGAAGAAAAGCACAGAAGATCTTCCATGGCAGCCAAATATATATGCATACTGATCATATATGTGATATGCGAGTAGAAATAGTACCTTAAGTGCCAGCTCTTCGAAACATTTCTGAACGTTTTCTCTAGTTCTAGCACTACATTCAAGAAATGAACATCCACGCTCCTTAGCAAGAGCCATTCCCTCTTCTCTACTAACAGCCTTTTCAGACTCCTGAAATCATGAACAAGTCGATCATTAATACCATAAAATAAGTATATTGAGGATAAACCTTTTGTCTATTCAAGTCGCACATTCGAACCAAGTACAAACATTATGACACGGACAATATATGTTCGGAATGCTTAAGATATCTTACTGAATTATATGATCTATAACACAACGAATGAGGCAATTATTAGATGAGTTGACATGGCAACCACAGTTGGATTCAGAACCGCCAAATAGATGGTTCAACATAAATTTAACTATAACAGCAGAGCCATAGGATGATGAACATAGTGCAGCAAATACTGCAGAACAGGATATGCTGATGCTTTTGTCTTCAATGCAATTCATCATGCACTCTTTAACCAAAAACCGAAAAAACAAAATCTTACTTTATCAAGTTTATTTCCAACAAGCATCTTTATGCAGTTCTTATTCGTGCAATATAGATCAACTTCTTTCGCCCACACGTCTGACAAGTTTGTGAAAGTTTCTCGCTTTGTCACATCATAAACTGTCATAAAGCAAAGACACCGTTACTCTATGAGTTAACCACAAGCATACCATCCAGATGTTAAAAATTGATGTGGTATTGATAGAAAACTTATGAACATGAGCTCTATTCCAAATTAACTACATGAAACAATTAATGCTACCGCAATGGCGTGCAAATGTGAATAGTTACATGCCTACAAGGAGCAATATCGAATCACCAGTTTCCTTTATGCCTGTGAGATCAAGATGCATGTTCCATAAGAGAGTCTCATTTTAATTGGTGACAATGCTCTGAAGTGAAAACATGAACGACAAAATTCAGATAGAATTATCATGTCAATCCAGTAAAGGCATGATCGTTGGTTCAGATTACAAATGAAACATTCTGTAAAAGCAGAAATAACTACATGACTGTATCTCATGTGACATGGCAGCATCATTACTTATAAAATCAGTATAACTAGCACCAAGATTCAAGTTTTTGACATGATAAACAAGGGACATCTCACCATGAATCAACCAAATGATCAGTCAAAAATGATTCCTTATTAACAATTAAGATGGCATAAATTTTGTATTATAGTTAGTTGTAACTTTAACATACCAAGAATGATTCCTTGTGCATTTCTGTAGTAAGAGCTTGTTAATGTTCTGAATCTCTCTTGTCCAGCTGCACAACAGAAGAACATTTGATTTCACAAACTGGTGAGCATATTTACGTCATGAAAGAAGAACCGCATAGACAGAAGAAAAGAAGTAGGCACCAATGCATTCTTGTTAACTTGAATAGGACCTATAATCTTGCAAGAAAGCTCAAGGAAATTTATGAATACTCTCAACTCAACTCAGCCTTAATCCTAAGTTACTTAGAGTCGGCTATATGGATTCTCTTTCTCCACTAATCTCGGTTTCAGATGACAATCAAATCATTTCTGAGCCCTTGAACTATAATAGTTTTTCTTTGATGAGCTTTTGAACTTTTATTATGTTGCATGGAACTTGTTTTATTTGTTTAGTTATATGTTATCCTAATTATTTCAAAAAAGCTTTTCTAACATTGAACTCTTGAACTTTCATCACATCGCATTGAGCCTGATGTCAAAAATATCATCCAATAAGTCCTCAATGTGTAGCACAGAGACTCAATACAACACGATAAAAGTTCAAGAACTCAATAGAAGAAATCAAAGATAATTTGAGGACTCAAAAACAGAACCTTCATCAATCTAGCTATTGTGCTGAACTTGCCAAGTAAATCTGAGATCATGCTAAAGTCAAAACATTGCCCATTAAAGGAGTTGTCAAGAGTGAAAGAGGTCACTAGCCAAGTAGCCATGTTCTGACTTCTTTCAAGTGAATAACTTTCCCCAAAAAAATTGATTTGAAACATCAAACAGTTGCATTGATGGAAAAAGCTACCATTGGTGAAACTGAAAACTACTTAAAGATCCTTTTAACAGTGAAGGCTCGTCAGTGATTATGTGATGTAAGATTGCATACCAGTATCCCAAATTGTCAGCTTCAGTCGTTTCCCATCCACTGTTAGCTGCTTGATCTTAAAATCCACACCTTGACATAACAAGATAATCATATCAGAAAGAATTCAGCTTTTAGCTTTGTAGCTCTCAATCCATTTAAGAATGCAAATCTAATGAATCAAAAATCTGATAAATTTAGGATCACGTTTGACAATCTGTTGCATACAGATGCAGTTTTCAAATTGCAAAAGGATTGAAAGACATTCCAAACAGATTGCAAAGCATTGATCAAAACCAAAATTAGAAAAACAAGAAAGGAAAAGCAAAAGCAAGAATTGAAGTACCAATTGTGGGGGCAAGATCCTCTGAAGAATTTGAAATGAAACTAACAAGAAGACTACTTTTACCAACACCAGAGTCACCAATCAACAAGATCTTGAATGAAAGATCATAACCACCACTACCCTGACCTGAAGATGATCCCATTACTGAATCAAATACCCAGCCAATTCAGAACAACCAAAAAAGAAAGGGAAAAAAGATGATAAAAACCAAGTTCTCTCCTTTTCCTTGGAATTTCTTATAAGTGGGTTTTGAATGAAAATTCAATCTTTAAATTATTTTCCACCCAAATCTCTGTCTGTGATTTGTCTTGTAATGATGATCAAAGCTTATAAATTTTTACAGTGAAGAGAAATAAAGAAAAAAAAAGAAAATAGGAAGTGTATAGCATATGGCTTATTTACGTATTATATGAAGCTGTAATAGAAGAAAACGGCTATAACTGGAGATGGAACGGATCGGTCCCACTTTTGCCTTAGTTGCTGAATTTCCCACGCGCGGCTTATAAGTGCGTGATACTACACGCTCCGACCGTCAGGTGAGTTGGCCTTGTCAATGGAAATTAGGCGAACTGTTATGGTCGACGGGTACTAATTGGCCACATTCTCCAACCCGACTGACCGGAATCTATATATATATATATATATATATATATATAGATAGATGGGAAAGTGGTTTAAATGGAATAACAAGTATTATAAAGAGGTAATGATATTGGGTTGATGATAACACATTGTTGGGGAAAACTATGGCAAAAAGATTGTACATGTTGAGGTGTGACCACCTTAAAATATTGCACTTGCATACATCTAATCATTTTAATTAATGCATCATAAAAAGGTAATTAGACATTATCATTATCATTATCTATAAACAAAATTTGCATCTTAATCATCAAAATTTCCCCCACATTTCCACTACTACTTTCTTTTCTTTTTCTACTTCCATTTTTTATTATTTTATTTTTAAAATATGAATTCAAATTATCCACTATAATATAATTTTTAAAATTTAAACATTATTATTTACTTATTGATATCAATATGAATTCTTAATCCCATGAATATTCAATTAAATAAAAATTATTTAATTTAATTATAAATAAACATTATTATTTAATTTAATAAATTTTATCTTTTTATTTGTTCATTAATTTAAACATCAAAACTATATTTTGATATAAAAAAATTTAATTTAAAAATTAAATTATTGAATAATTATTTTCTAAAAATATTATAATATGTTCCAAATTCGTTTTAGATAATAAAAATTTAATCAATTTATTTGTAAAGGACTTTATTATTTAGATTTAATTCAAATAAATAAGGTTAAAAATTACATATATTACTTTTTCCATTTCAAAATAATAAAATTTTAATTGAAATAGTTCATTTGCCAACAATAATCTTAATTAATATAAGATGATTTTGATTTTCAACATATTATTATTGATAATTAATATAAAAAATGACTTCATTAATAAATAAGAATATAATTATTAATTTTTATATTTAAGTAGTTTACAGTTTGGAGTGGATGAAAATGGAAAATAAGTTTGTTGTTTTAGGATTAAGAAAGTATTGATTAGTTTAAATATAGAAATAAGAAAAAAAATATATGCATTGTATTTTAAAAAAATAAAATTATAAATTTTGATATGAAAAATTCTTCATGAAAATTAGAATATAAAAGGAAATTTTCAAAAATAAAAAATAATTTATTTATAAATTTATTATATTTTTTGAAAAATTATAAAAATAAAATATTTTTAAAAATAACATTTTTTAGGTTTAACATAAATTTATTATATAATTTGTGAAAAAATATTTCAAATTTATCATTAATTTTATAAAAAAATTATTAATTTAAAAAATCTTTAAAAATCATATGAAATTATTATTATGCACAAAATGAAATTTATTATTTTTATAATTATCATAATTAAAAAAAACTATAATAAAGCCAATGTTTTGCCTTCCTAATTTATTATCTAAATTTGATATAAAAAAATAGATCTTTTTTCAGCTAAATATACAAATCCAGACAAAGATATTTTTGTTATGACATTAATTATTGTCTTAAGAAAAGAAAACAAAAACAAAAAAACTATTAATCCAAATGAAAGGGAACCTCCCATTTCCTTTTCTTTCTTCCTCTTTTTATTTTTTATTTTTATTTTTATTTTTAGTGGCTAATCAAACAAACTCAATTAAGTGAAAACAAACAAAAGACTTAAATGATTCCATAAATTTAATGAAAATAAAAGAAAAAAATATAAATAAAGGTTTTGGAATATATTATATAAATTCAATTTAGATAGACTCAGATTCATATTTTGATATATGAATAAATCTATAATACAAATAAGTTTTTTCTATTTTACTCCATATTTTATTAATTAATTTAATTTATATATTAAAATATGATTCTGGTTTATATGCATGAAAGAGAGGGTATGGTTTGGTTGAATTTGTTGTTTGGTGTCCCTTTCTTTATAATCAAAGAAAGCACCCAAGTTCAAAGTTATGCAGGCAGTCACCATCACTACACAAATTCCTCTTCTCTTTTCAACTTAGAAAGGAAAGTCTCCAACCATACTTGTGTACAATCTTTGACATTAATTCACCTCAATTTCAACCTTTCCAAAATAACTTCTCCTATTTCTGATTTGATGCATCATATTGCAATTACATTTATATATAATTGTGAAGTGAATTTATCGAAAATTTCAATATTTAAATCGTAAGAAAATAAATATACTTTATTCCTAGATAAGAAAGTCCTAATCTTTCTAAAACATATCATTACAAGAATGAACTATGGTTAGAATATTTGATACCTAAACAAATAAAGTCAAACTACAACAGAATAGGTCTCATTATCTCTCCGTCATCCTTATCGCTCCTAACTGTCTTATCACTCCATAACCCAATACCAGCTATATCATTATCGTTATTACAACTTAGAATAAATTTATGTTAAATCTTAAAAAATATTATTAGTTATAAACATCTTTGAAAATTGGTTATTTTTTATTTTTAAAAAAAGATGACTTTTTTTTTTATTTTGACATTTTTCAAATTTTAATTTTATTGATATATTGGAAATAATTAAGGGGAGTAATGATGAACGTGGAAGAGGGAATACGACCCAAGTGTACTAGATTACTGTTGGTCGCAAAATTTTAATGGAAACATGAAAGGAAATTTCTTGAATAAAGTAAGCAATTTCAAGATTTTTAGACTCTTTTTAAGGACATGTTTCCACGTTCAAAGTTATGTGGGGACTATTTGCCTTTTTATATTCACTTCAACATCCCTTTTTGTTTCTCTTTTTTCTTTTATTTTTTATTTTTAGATTTTAAATCAAATTAAATGGTTAAACTCCATCGAATCATATCAATTTAAAATTTCTTTTATTTTTAAAAAAATCAAGTTAAACTAAAAATTTGTTAGATTTAAAAATTTAAATGAATTAAACTCAATTGATCTAAATGATGTTCTTGAATATACCATTCTATGGTAGAGTTAGGCAGACTTAAAAATATAAATGTAATTTTATTAATTAGAGAATAAAAAATAAATAATTCATATTTTTTATCAATTTTATTTTATTATTTATGAACTTTAATATATTATCTTATATTTTCTTGTATTATCATTAATATTTTATGATTAATAGAAGTTGATATATTTCAGGTTTTGATGCATATGTGGATAGAAATTTGGATTTAATGGATACATTTTTTCATTAAAAAGTTAATTATAGTGAAAATGAAGTATGATATATAGTTTAAGCCATGCTTTACATTGGGTTATCAAATTTACTAATTTTTCCCACTTTTTTGGTCAAATTGAGGTGATATTTTTAGAAAAATAATTATGAATAGAATAAAAAAAATTTGAAATAATTAAGTGTTTTTATTGAGATAGGATTCGCTGGATGATGACCCATTTAAGAATAATTAACCGCATGACAATTGTCTACAAAGTGATTGAAGGAAAATAATCAATAATAAATAGGAAAATTTTATGCCAATTTGGCCACCACCCTTAACCAATTCTTTAAGCCAAATTATTTTTAGGAGATCTAAAAATGATTGAGATTTTATAAAAATATTTTTTTTGTAAAATAGATTATTAAAAAAAACATTTAAAATAATAATTTTTTTTTAAAAGTTTGGCATAAATTTATCACAAATCATGGAAAATTTTAATTTTAATTTATTTGTAAAAAATCATTTTAAAATAATTGATATTTTTTTGTAAAATCTTCAAAAAAAAATCCAATATTATTATAAAACATGAAATAAAATCTATCTTTGTTTTAATTAATTCTTATTGTTATTAGTTGGCAGATAAATAAAAACAATTTATTTTTATATTGTATAAATTATTATTATTATTTTTCATAATGGAATTAGATTATTTTAATTGTTTTTTTAAAATCAAATTTTAATACCGTTCATAACAAGATCAAATGGCAAAATTTTAAAGAAAGCGTGTCTTTTGTTTCTACTTGTCATGTTTTCTAATAAAAAAGGAATATTGATAGATAAAGAGAATAATATTTTGTTCTCCATCTTTATTGGATCTCTCACCAATAAATAGATGACACGTGAATATTTAATAAATATCACAATTTGCTTTAACTTATTATGAAAATATATCAAATTAATCTATATAAAAACTTATATTATATTCAATGATAGTTATAATGTAAATTTTTATCTTATTTTTGTATTTAAGTCCTTAGATTTAAGGGTTAAAACAAAAACTTGCAAATTCTTTCTTTTTTTTTAAATAAAAAAATATCAAATTCTGAAATAAAACTTTTTAGATTAATTTTTTGAAATAAATAATTAAAATAGTGAAAATGAGTTACAAGAGAGCAATACAAATATTGTACCACTAGATGAAATGATAACGATAGAATATTACATCTTAGATGATGAGAATCCAGCAACCAAAAGCATCAGACTTTACAATCCTAGATCATACTTCAAGAATATTCTCTTTTTTTGACTCATTTAGATTTAACTTATGTTTTTTCTATCTCGACTAGTTTGATAGATTATTTTAATATAGAAGTTCCAAAATTTATCTAAATCAAACATATTTAGCAGTTATCAGCTGAACAATAATATAATTGTAAGAGATTGTTTGCATTTCTGTTAATAGCACAGAAATTCTATTAATCGAACATTTTTATAACCAAAAATTACAGTAATTTGATATGAACTAATTAGCAAAATAATAGCAGAACACTACAAAATGCTTATATTTAGCAAAATAGTAATGGAATATTTCTTACAATTTCTCGTGTATTATTTGCCAAGTTGGGTCATAAATCAATTTGGGCTAAAGTAATTAATTAACCTTTGATTGGACTTGCCATCGTTTGAGCTCAAAACAACCATGACCCATTATTTCAGGTAAATTTTGAAAAATAGTAAAATAATGATAATAATAATAATATCATATTTTTAGAATTATTTATTTCAACTAAGGTTTTGTAATATTAAAAATGATTTAATATTAAATTTATCATACAAAACCTTTATTTTTACAAAAAAAAAATAGTTGCTTTAAAATCAACCACTATTTTTTTTTTTTTAATTATATCATTTGCATGATGTACTATGGAACTAGTATTTAATGTATCAAAATCGCTTTTAAGCATAGTCTTGCCTGTATATCACGTTGTGAAGAAGCTCTTAAACTTGTATGTGCATTAAATAAATGTGTCTTCCTTTTCACTCAAAGGCTGGCCTTGTGCATGAATTCACTCATTCAATCATTGAGGTAATGAGAAAGAGAAGGGAAAGCGTTCCATGCACATGGCCCATATCAAGCAAAGAGAAACTTGTAACAAATGGCAGATTTTAAGGTGTGATATCATTAGAGGGAAATACCTTCTGGATGAACTGTAGGAAGCGGCTGGAATAAAATGTAGGATCCACGGCAGAGATTGACAAGGAATCGAACTGAAGAGATTTGTAGGCATGTTCTATTTTCTTACTCATGTTGTACTCTTGAAGTATATCAATTATGCCTAGATAAAGAACCACGTCATATGCTTCATGAAATGTTAGGGTTTCCTCTTTTCCTGGTACCCGATCTGCCCTTGCTGGCATGTTCACCCCAAGCTGAATTTGGAGCCTGGAAGGAAATTAAATCATACAGGACAAGATCACATCCCCACTACAGACTCAAAGGGGTAAATGAGATCTTTATGGCAACCCAATTTGAGATGATTTTAGTCATACATGTCATACCTTGCTGTACCAGGAAGGAGGAGATCCACTTCCTCGTCACCAGCAGATGATGCTCTTAATCGGCTGCCTCTGATATGAGGACCCACAATAACACCGTTATCATCGGTTCCACGGGGAACCAATACAAGACCTTGAGGATAGTTCTCATCTTCTATGGTATCTGCCAATATAATATTTGTGACCAACATCAAGCATCAGTATGATCATAACAAAAATTGTAATCTGTGGGGGACCAAACTATACAAATTTCATGCTTGAAGGATGATGTATCCGGTTCTTTGATATTTGCTAACATGAAATCAGCATAAATATGAAGGAAAACCGAGAAATACACGAAAACACAGAATACAGCGAGTGTCAAGAGTACGTTATCCTTCTATTCTTCATTACTATTATGTCATATAAGCTAATTCTTCACTTGTAATCCAATATGTAAGCTAATTCTTCATTTGTAATCCAGTATGTACCTTTATCATCATTTTTCATCTTCTACATAGGTTAAACAATAGAAAAGATCAAGTCATGAGCTAAGGAGGCCAATGGAATGAACTAACAAGGGATCATGTCTCGCATAAGATGCTCACCTTCCTCCACTAGTACTCCCAATCCTTCTGTTCTCGTGCCTCGATGCATCAGAGATTGCAAGTGATGAGGTGCTCGACAATGTACACCCAGCAAAAGGCTATAATCCATAATGCGTTGTGCTTCCAGAAATTTACTGTCCATCTCAATCTGCCTGCACATAAGCATTCATAAGAAGGACAAAATGGAAACGTAAAAGCATCAATAATACACGGATAAGAAGCATCACTCACCTTAATAAAGCTTCACGCCAAGAAGGTTCTAAGTAGAAGTTGTAGTCTAGATCCAAATCCTTCAAAGTTGTGTTCTCGTCGATTTCAATTTTATCTGTAGATCGACCTAGCGATGAACCTTTCAAATCAAACCTTCGGTGGATCCTCAATTCTGTGCAGAACATATTTCCCATCACTACAAAGCGAAACTGCAATGCAGGAAATAGTTGACAAATCTCAGCCCTGAAAAACACGCTACAGTAAACTAAGCTTCAAAACTTTGACATCTTGAAAAACTTATTAAGGAAATTATTTGCCAGACCAGTCACACAGAGCATTTGGAAGTAATTGCAAAACAGAATAAGGATGAAGTCATTATCACAAACGTTTGATTACCTTTTGACCACTTGAAGGTTTGATTCTGTGAAGACCAAAAAATTTTGTAATGAGTGTATTTTCATATGACCTTACATGATGGTGATAGTCTGGAAGCATTTTCAGCAGTACCTATAAATAAAAATGCCGATAGTGGAACTTAATATCAAAAATGAAACATTTTTAGAAACAGAAAAGCGATTATAGGTTCAAATACGAGAAATACATCAAGAAGATCAAAAGAATCAAAGAAAACATAGACAAAATTGCAAGGGTCTTTAGGCAGCTATCTACAAGAGCCAAAAGGGGATTTCCCTCATGCTCAAATTTTCCATTTTTTGCACACAACATGAAGGACCCTTCCAAGCTTAGACGTTATCATGCTACTAAAAACCTTCTACTGAAAGCTAGCACTGTAAGCCTCCACCTTACCATAGATTTAGCATCAAAATTAGCAACGGAAAAAAGAAGAAGAGGCTTCAATAACACATTACCATTGAAAAAGAAAAAATTTTGGAATATCTTGGGCATGCTAGTGTAGCACATAGAAAATAAGGTGATTAGCATTAATGCACCCATCAAGAACGTTATTTCACATATATCTGACACCATATCTCACTAGGTTCAACATCAAAAGTCTTTCATAAGTTCCCCACTTAGTGTGTGTTTGGTAAAGATTTTATATTAGCTTTTAAATTAGCTTTTAGATTTTAAGATAGCTTTTAGTATTTTTTAGGTGTTTGGTATTAGCTTTCTAAAAAAGCTTTTAGATTTTCAAATAACTTTTAAAATAGCGTTTGAAAAAGCTATTAGAAATAGCTTTTACATCAAAAGCTGTTTAAAATGATCTAAATTATCCCTGTTTACATCAAATGCTTTTACATCTAATACCCTTTTGGTAATTTCATATTCTAACAGTTAATTTAAAAGTTAAAAATGATACCAAACACTCAAGTGTAACAGCTAACCTAACAACTAGTTTAAAAGCTAATTTAACAGCTAACAGCTACAACTAATCGAAAAGCTAATCTAACATCTAATTGAAAATCTAATGTCAAACATACCCTAACACTTCAATTTAACGCTGATACAGAAAATCCCCATGAATGTATAAAATGTCGTCGTTTTGAGATATGGGCTGAAAGGCCCAAATTTCATTCCTTTCTGAAACCCGATGGGCCCTTATACTTCGTCATGCTAATGTTTCCAAATTATGAAAGAATACTCGGAAATGAAAGGGGAATGACAAAGTGCGGGCAACGGTAAAATGATTGAAAAGTCCTAAAATGACGACTTGCTTTGATGAGTTTGATTATGAGTAATTTTAAGCGCCGACGATCAACATTTAAATACCTGTCGCAGCATTTTGCCATGTATAAATCTCTACGTAATTTTTGTTAAATTAACTTATTATCCATTACCATAAATATTAATAAAAAGTATTATTACTAGCTTATAAAAATTAAACAATCCCCGTAGAACAAAAACAAAGCATAAATTCAGTTTTTGGTATATTTAAAGATGAAATAATATATATTTAAAGTTTTTCCACCTGGGATCCTGACCGAAAGCCTAGGAAGTTGGAGGCGTTAGATACAATCAGAGAGGTAGGGGTTGAATTTGTCCGGGCTTTTGATTTGTGCTGATTAGCGGTGAGCCCCAGAAATTGGAGAATTCCTTGGCGAGAAGGTCTCAGAATCCGGCGAATTCCTGCTATATAAATTGGAGACGAGGCTTGTGCCTTCCTCACTCAGATATTTCAAATCCAACCTTTCAATATTATCAGCTTAATACAGATAATTAGGAAATGGCTCGTCCTTCATCTTTTGTTTTGACAATTTTCTCGACCATGATTATTTTCTCAAGCTTCAAATGTGAGGCACAGCTTACTCCCACTTTCTATGACCAAAAATGTCCCCGTGCTCTTGCTACTATCAAGTCCGTTGTCGATGCAGCAGTTGCTAAGCAACCCGGAATCGCTGCTTCCCTCATTCGCCTCAGTTTTCATGACTGCTTTGTTCAGGTATTATAAGCTGACTTCACTTCAGCTATAATGTATGATATTTACGAAACAATGTTCTATCCTATCCTCAAGTCTCAGCACGTTTTGTTATTGATTGTTATCGGTCCTTGTTAAGGTTGGTTATAGCGATAAATATAATGGTATATTGTAGGGTTGTGATGGCTCCATTTTGCTGGAAGATACACCAAAATTTACTGGCGAGAGAACTGCATCGAGCAATGGCGACCTCAGAGGATTTGAAGTCCTTAATGATGCCAAGAAACAATTAGAAAGCATCTGTCCTGGAATTGTTTCATGTGCTGACATTCTTGCAGTTGCAGCTCGTGATTCATCAGTCGCTGTGAGTATCTAATTTTGAATTCACTCCAATATCGTATGTTACAATAGTCGATCCTTTTCATTT
>CANYBF010325416.1:0-19097 GCA_948192965.1 Dalechampia spathulata
GACTCGTGATAATGCTGCACGAGTCGTGACAGAAGAAATTTCCTAAGGAGCACGACTCGTGAAGCACAAGCACGAGTCGTTACAGAAGGTTTTCAACGAAGGAGCGCGACTCGTGAGGACTCTTCACGAGTCATTACAGCAACTTTATCCGAAAAGAGCACGACTCGTGATGGTCAGCACGAGTCGTGACAGAAAACCATTCAAAAGACAATTCACTTTGGAAGAGGAAGCACGAGTCGTGAAATGAAATGCACGAGTCGTGACAGTCCTTTTGGGAAAAATACGCCTCATTTCATCAACCATTTTCTTAGCTTATCATTTTAATTCATCAACCCAAAATCACTGCTTCAACATACCATTACTTAACTTTACTTTGAATTATTCATACCCATCTTAAAACATACTTTATACTTTATCATATACGAATATATGTTTGATATATCAGACATCAATGCTAAGTAATGCACTTCATGAATTCATCATTCATTTATTATCACATAATTATGAAAGTAATGTATAGAGGAGTGCTGTGTAAAAACTCAGGATGTGACATGCAAATCAAGTAATCTTAGTTGGCAATATCTATAAATAGTGAAGATAATGTATAGGAAAAGAATAATTAATCAATTGCTAATCATCCATAAAATTAAGATCTTCGATCAATCAACAATAAAACTAACTTTCTTTTAATATATTATTTCTTTTATTTAGTTTCATCATTTTTTTTTCATTTCATTTTGCACAGTAATTACCTTTCAACAATATAAGTAATATATTTCTTCAATTCTTTTTCGGGTTACAAGTCTAGTAGATTTGGTAAGATGTAAAGTTAAGAACGTAGAAAAATTTTATTATTCTTTTATTATTTGTACAATCATTTTTTTAAAAGTCAAAACATGCAAAAAATTTTATATAGTTGGAATATATAATTCTTAACACACTCTACTCAGGAAATAATTTTAGCATGCTCAACTTTCAACCAATAAAAAGGTTGAAGTCTCTTTTACATGGAGAAATTATTTTGGCATGCTTAGGAGTTGAATATGTTAACTACAACAGTAAGGAGAAGAGTTTCAATTCTCAAGTTGGTAGAGCAATTTGAAGGAGACAGACTCTCCATAACGTTCAAATTACTATTGCTCAAAAATCTCTTATTGTTAAGACACGAAATAGTATTGTTGTTAATTTTTCTCATATAATGATTTTTTTTACAAATGATGGATGATCGACTTCAAGACTTGAATAATCAATTTATTGATTTTTGTAGATATCTGACTATCTTAGAGTTAAAAGTCAGTGATATTCAATCATCTTAGAAGTTGAAAGAGAAAGAGGTTCAAAAACTTGATCTTGATACGTTTGTTATTACACTAAGGAAAACTCTCAATCTTGACAGTATAGTTGAATAGAATTCTAAAACATTAAAATCGATGGAAGAAACACTTAGAGGCAGTACTTAAGGAGTTTATTAGAGGCTATAAATTTTTAGTAATCAGGCACATAAGTAGATAAGAGATGTCAGTTGACATATAGGAGGGATGATAATGTTGGTAGCCAAAAAAGCTCGTTTAACAATGGCTGCTAATTTGGCAGGTCTACTAGTCATTCATAAATTTTTGCTTTCTTATATCATAATACTCATCTCAACTTATATGACATAGAAGGAAGTCCAAATGGGATGAACTTAGGGAGTATAATAATTTAACCGCCACCAAGGGTGACTCTATTATGGATGTTGGCTCATCAAGTATCGATTGATGTAAACGCATGAGCGAAGTAGTACAAAAGTTATACATACATGGCTTCTGTTAAGTTGACCATCCAAAATTTTATAAATTGCATTATGATGTCATTAATAAGAAGAATCTCTATCCAAGGGATTTTTAGGTGCTAGAATTTTCTTCATTTTCAAGAGATACTGGTTAGTTGACATTAGAATATATTGTTCATTTCACCATCTAATGTAAGAAATTAACTAATTATAATAATTCTGCTTACTTTAAGCTTGAAGCCAATTATTTCTCAACTCATTAATAAAAACTATTTTTTCATAGTATTTTACTTTGCTAAGTAATTTTGTTTATCCTTGGCAAGAAATGGAAAGATGATTTCATACTCAATTCTTTAGAGCTAAGCTAAAGGTTTGCATTATTGAGCTTTATCAAGTTTCTTAACAAAATGTAAAGATAACTAACATGTTTATTGTTCGGTTCAAGAAGATGAAAAATAGATGCAAAATATATATATTGAAGACTAAGTACATAAAGATGGTATAAATGAGAATTGATATTGAGTTACATAAGAAATTTTAAGACATGGAGTTTCATATTTTTATAGACTTACAATGAAGGTGAGTGTATATAAAGAACTTCTCTAGGAAGAGAATCATAAAAGAAAAGTAGTCATGGTTATTATTCTTAAGAGGCTAACTTTGGTCAAGAGATGGTTGTGGCATATCCATCTATTTATGGAACTTATATTTGTTTATCATTGGAGAAGAGGATTTTTTATTCTTAGAAGAAGGTCCAAGTCATTAATGATCAAACATAGTATACTTTTAAGGTATCAAGATAAAAGAAATCTTTAATTTCTTCTAAAAGAGAAGTTTATAAAGCTACCAAATCATAAGCTTTAATTTAAGGAAAACTGAAGGGGAATGATTATTGTAAGTGCCATAATTCTTATAGTCACTTTAACATTCAAGAATTATTATAGAATTGAATCAATAAAGGAATCCTACAGTTTTCAAAAAAAGAAGAAATTCATATTGATTGATGAGGATTGATTCCCTCTAGTTATTATTATCAATGCTACTTCTTTTTACTTACGCACTTTAACAAATAAGAAGAAGCAGTAGATAGAGGTGAGTTTGAATAAACATCAAAGAGAGATTATTTCAAAGGGTTTGGATTCCCAAGTTGTTAGCTTTTTCATAATGTAAATGATCTACACAAAGACTAAAAAAAGACTCGAAGGGCAGCCTTAGTGAATGATATAGTCAATGGTATGACAATTTTGGCACCTACTAATGGAAGATCAAAATAAGTTATGTGTTGAGAAGTCATATGATGAGATAGCAAGATCTATTCACCCTTTATATATCAAGGCATATCTAGATGGATGATGAATTAACTACCAATTATCCATAAAACCAAAAGCTCCAATTAATTGATAATACAAATCAATAACTACAACTAATTTTTTTAGTTTACCCATTTCTTTTATTTAGTTTCATTGATTTTTCTTTTCATTTTATTTAGCATTATAATTATTTACTGAAAATATAAGTATTTTATTTTTTTTTCAAATATTTTTAAGTTTCAAGTGTAGTATACTTGATAATAGGTAAAGATAGGAAGCTATAACAATTTTACAATCCTTTTATTATATATACAATCATTCCTTTTAGAAGTAAAAAAAAAGCACAAAAATTTTCACATAATTGGAATACCTTAATTCTTGGCATGCTCAACATGCAAAAGGTTGAAATCTCTTTTACATAAAAAACAATTTTGATTAATAAAAGATAAAATCTTTTTACAAGGGAAAATAGTTTAATTTAACAAAATTTAAAATATTTTATAAATTTATAAAATTTAATTATTTAATTATAAAAAATGAAATAATTAATGAAATAATAAATGCATTTATAAGTTTGAATTCCATTATTTCAATGAAATTCAAAATCCTTCTTACAAGATAGATATTATTATAAATTTTTTCATTTTTATATAATAAAAAATGTAACATATTTTATTTTATTATAAAAATATCATTAAAATATATAAATTTCATATTTTTAAATTTGAAAAAACAATTTAAATTATATATTTTTTATAAATTCAATAAAACTTTAAATTCAATTTCATCAAAACAATAACTAAATAATATCAACATGCAATTTCAAAATAAAAATCATTGAAAGGAAAAAGGATTTGTTTTGGCATTGATAGCAAGGATTTTCCCTCGCATGCGGTGTGGCTGAGTGGGAAAGCAATATGGCTAATGGTTATGGCCGTGGTCGGCTTTTCGCTTGGTATTCATATTATAATTCATTTAATAATTTATATTTTTAAATTAAATAATTTTTTAAATAAATATTAGGATCTTTATAATAAAAAATCATAATCATTGCAATAGTGAAGCATATTCGATTTCAATTTTTATTATATTTAATTTTGATAATTTATTATTTGATTATTATCAAATTTCTTCCATTATGATTATCATTTAACAATAAAATTTATATTAATAAATAATGGATAAGAATAGAATATTAGAAACAAATAAGTTTTTTAATCCCACATCCTGGAAAATTATGAATTCAAGTATTGAATAACAAAAAAGTACATCAAGAATACCTTTACAATCCTGTCGGGTCACGATATGAGGGCTTATGAGGTGGGGGCATCACCTTTTGGTAAATGGATACGTAGATTTGATATATCATGGTTCCTGATCCGATTTTGAAGTCATTATAAAGTATAATTGGATCCATAGATATTTGGGATTTCCTTTGTATGAAGAAGACAAAGTGTAGGAGCAAGGTATGATAGCATGTTAGTTACTTAACGATAGAATTATATATGAATGAAGTGGTGTATTTTGCCACCAACGGCCGAAGCGTGCTGCCTTTAGTTTTGAGTGGATTATGGGTCCCAACTTTGATAGCCCTTTTCTAAAGGACTTTGATAGGATAGAACTTCCTTCTAAACATCTCCACAGCCCCCTCTTATACATAAATCCTAATTCAATTCCATTGGTGCATCCCAAGTCATTAACTTTGATGACTACCTTTGAAAACTTATATGATGAGACATTATGAATTTGATTTATTATTTTAATAAAAATTAAATATATATGATAAGTAAAGTTGATGAAATAAATTTAAAAATTATGATAAATTCAGATATTTAAAGCATAAAAGCAGGTTGAGATATTAAAATGAAAATAGTTGAAATAGATATATTATATCATTATTATATATAAATGAAGCTATAAAAGATTACGAATATAACATGTCAAATTTAGAAGAATATAAATATATTATTATGTGATTATTATATAAATTGATTCAAATTTTATGAATTATCTTATGAAACATACGATTATTTTATTTGGTATTTTAAAACTTTCATAATCTTTTCCACAAAAGAGAAAAAGAAGGTTTTTATAGGGACGTTGAATAGCTTTTGCTTTTAAAGTTCATTGGAGAATCTTATTTTTTTCTTTACTATATTTACTTATCTAAAAATAGTTATCTACATATCGAAAAATTCAATATGAATAAATAGTTAGATAAATATATATATATTTAATGGACATAGCAAATCTTTGAATTACAGTTAATTTTAATCCTATAGATATAATAATAACTATTAAATGAAAGTAAAATTGAATAATAAAATTAAAAAATAATTATTTTAAAAGTAAACATGACAGAAGATATTCATACTACGAGATTGAGCTTATCATAATTCTCGACTTACTTAAAACACCAACTAACATAACTTTAATATATTATTATAGTATTAGGGACTGCAGTCATCTTTGGGTTGGTTGAGTTTTAAAAGAAGGGAAGAATTTTGAAGCAAATCATTTGAAAAAGTGAATTCACGACCTCATCGGCGCAATCGACTCCATCAACATTATCATTAAACCATAAACAGATGATCTTCCATTTCAGCTTCTACCTTCAATCCCTCTCTCTCTTATAATCCATACATATACATAATGTTTTAATAAATAAAACTATTATTTCAATACAATGTTGAAGGTCGGTTTAGTTTTATAATTTTGGATTTGGTTATAATACTAATATTATTTGTTACTTTTGGGTAACTAACCCCCCAAAAAGAGTACACGATGGGGCCAGCATTGTTGGTCGAGTGGCTGAAATTAAGCTAACGAAAAGGAGAACCAGCACAATTGCATGTTTGATTTGCTTATGGTTGTTCCACCATGAATGTGTCGCTGTCAGCAAGGAAACAGAAAGTGAGTGATAGCAGCCGAATTCAACTCCGTGAATCGGGGGTTAATCATTTCTAACCTAAAACAACCATTTAATATTTAAATAATTCCTTATTACTTTATAAAACTCAATCTTTCTTTAAAGATATACAAAATTATTATTACACTTCATAAAGTTGAGTAATTATGAATACCCAGAAACATATTCGACTATTATAATTAATCATCATTTGTTTTGTTAAAATTATCACTAAATTCGAATAGTATACTCGATAGACTATGTCATTTTCTTTAAAATCAAAAAGATTTTTAAAAATATCAATATTTAAATTCTATTTCTTCTTATTAAAATTAATTATAAGCTATTTGTGATATCTTTGTCTTTTTAATGTTTTTCTACCTTATTATTTTTAAATAAAGTAACTTATTGATTTATTAAATACTTATTAAAAGAAAGAAAAGAGAGAAGTGAAAATTCCTTTTAATTTTAATTCAAATATAACTATTATTTTTCAAAATTTACATCAAAATAAATATTATTATTTTTTAAAATATTTAATTTTTTAGGTACCAATTACAAATTTTATTCAAAGATAAATACTGTTAATTTTATTTGTATTTATTAATTATTAATTATTTTATATTATATAAGCTAATATTTATCTAAACAAATTTTATTTAAAGATAAATACTACTAATTTTATTTATATTTATTAATTACTTATTATTTTATAATTTATATTATATTATCTAATTTTTTTAACTAGATAAATTTTATTTAAATATAAATACTACTAATTTGATTTGTATTTATTAATTAATAATTAATTTATATTTTATAAAATATTTATTAAAGTTATAAAATATCTCACATGTGTTAAAATATAAATCAATATTTTCGAACTTATACTATAAAAGTCAAGCGAAATGAATTAATTGATCACATTTCTTTTGAATTTATAATTAATATTGTAAGAGAAAAGAGAAATAAATGAATAATGGTTTTATCATTTCTCTAAATTTATTAAAACTAAACTTTATACAAATTAATTATTTTATTATAAATAATTAATTTTAAGAAAATAAAGTTTATTAAATAACCTAAATTTATTAACACTAATTTTATTTTATTTTAATAATTTAATAGCAAATGGTTTTAATTTATAACAATTAAATTCTATAATACTATTCTATGAAGAAAAATAATACTTGTGATTATGTTTAAAAATATGAGATATTTATTAAAGTTATAAAATATCACACATTATTAACATATGATTTAACTTTTTTAATCAAAATCCTATAATTATTTAGGATTTATATAATTTGATTATCTGAATTATTAAAGTTTAGAAGATATTAATTATATTAAATTTGTAATAGATAATTTATAAAAACTAATTTTATTTTATTTTATTATCTAATAATAATAATTTTAATTTATAACAACTAATTTTTATAATAAAATTATGTACATAAAAATATTATTTATAATTTCTTTTAAAAAATACTAAATATTTATTAAAGTTATATAATATCTCACATTGTTAACTTAAAAAGTTAACTTTTTTAAATTCATACCATAAAAATTAAATAAATTAAATTTATTAAACATACATATTTTAATTTTTTTAACTAATATATTAAGAAAGAAGGGGAATAAGTAAAAATAATTGGTAGACCCTAGGTTTTGATGTATGAGTCACGTATGAGTCAATTTAAGTTATTTGCAAGTTTTTTAATAGTGTTTTTGTGTTGGTACGGGTGTATCAGTTTTGGTACGGGCGTACCAAATAGCTTAGTTGAGTGGTACGGTTATACGGTTGACTGTACCTAGTTAGAACTATTTTATAGAGAATGGTACGGGCGTACCATTGGTTGGTACAAGCGTACCGTTGCTCGCAGGAAAAATGGTTTGTCAGTAAACTTGTTTTGGTACAGGCGTACCATTGAATGGTACGATCGTATGTAAGCTCATAGGAAAATTGTTTGTCAGGAATATTGGTTTGGTAAGGGTATACCAAAGATGGTACGACCATACCACATTTCCCTCTCATTTTCTAACGGTAAAATTTAAATTCGTACGGGCGTACAATGACTTGTACGGCCGGACGTGACTTTTAAAAAAAATTTTAAACACTTTCTAACAGCTATTTTTAGATAGAACTTTCATATCTTTTAATCCTAACAGCTACTTCTGCAGAGCATTTCATTCTATTGATCATTTATTGTCAGAAACAAGCAAGTCTACTTGTATTTTGTGTATTTTGCTATTGAAATCTCTCTTCTATTGTATCCCCACTTGTGAAAGCTAGGGTTTGCTTTAGTGGATTGGTGTGTGATTAATGCTTGGACATTAATTTGTATTTGAGAGATTGTAAGGTTGATTTTATAAAGATTTGAGTGTGAGCCTAGAAAACACTAGGGTTTGTGGATTCATTTATGGAATCCTAATTGTAAATTGATTGAGATTTAGTGGAACCCTAAGTCGAGACTTAGGAGAAGTGGACGTATACAAAAGTTTAGTCGAACCACTATAAACTGCGCATGTGTTACCTTCCACAAAGGGATTTTTAATGATAATTTTATCATTATAATATATTAAAAGAGAGTGGGAGATAAGGGAAAAGATAGTTTTAGTTTTACACTTTTTTATAAATTTTATTATTTAAAAACAAATTTAATTTGTTATCTATTAATTATTTTATATTTTATATTTTATTATATTATTTATCATACTATATTAAAAGAGAGAAGGGGATGTGAAAATATAAGTCTACCCTCCCTTTCAATTTTAATTCAAATACAAATACTATTTTTTTAAATTTACATGAATATAAATATTATTTTTTAAAATTTATCAAAAATAAATATAAAAATAATCTAATAAATATAAATAATAAAATAAAGTTTTGTTTATTGTAAATTAGTGCACAAAATAAATTTATTAATTATAATTAATATATTATTTTATATTATAGTACAATAAAAGAGGGAATGGGGATATT
Organism: Dalechampia spathulata; assembly: GCA_948192965.1. Taxonomy (NCBI): domain Eukaryota; kingdom Viridiplantae; phylum Streptophyta; class Magnoliopsida; order Malpighiales; family Euphorbiaceae; genus Dalechampia; species Dalechampia spathulata. Next base: position 8,979 of record CANYBF010325416.1, read on the forward strand.
GAAAAATTCCTCCTAAATTTTATTAATTTCTAAAAGATTTAATTTGTTGGTTACTAATTATTTTATATTTTTTATTATATTATCTTATTTTTATTTAAACAAATTTTATTCAAAGATATTTATTAAGGTTATACAATATCTTATATTATTAATTTAAAATTTAATTTTTTAAAATTCATACTATAAAACTTAAGTAAAGTAGATTCATTAAACATATATCTCTTAATTTTTTGACTAATATTTGAAAAGAAAGAATAAATCAAAATGATAATTTTATCATAATAATATATTAAAAGAGGATGGAGGATAAAATAAAAGATAGTTTTACCTTTTTTTCATAAGTTTTTTATTTTCTAAAATATTTATTTTATTTGCTACTCATTATTTTATATTTTATATTATATTATCTTATTTTTATCTAAATAAATTTTATTCAAAAATAGTTGATTTATTTATATTTGTTAATTATAAATTATTTTATATTATATTATCTAATTTTTATCTAAACAAATTTTATTCAAAGATAAATACTACTAATTTTATTTGTATTTGTTAATTACTAATTATTTTATATTTTATATTACATCATCTAATTTTTTACCTAAATAAATTTTATTCAAAAATAAATACTATTAATTTGATTTGTATTTATTAATTAATAATTATTTTATATTTTATGATATTTTTATTAAAATTATAAAATATTTCATATTATTAATATATTCCTTGATATTTTCAAATTAATACTATAAAAGTCAAGTGAAACATATTGATTGAATACACCTCTCAAATTTTAAATTAATATTTTATTAAGAGAAAAGATGAACAAATAAAATAATTAATTATCTATCTAAGTGTTCTATTCAAGATTAAATATAAATATAAATTTTTTTTATTAGAAATGATTAATTTTTAAAAAATAAAAGTTTATTAAATAATCTATTTGTTAAAATTAATTCTATTTTATTTTAATAATATAACAGTAATAGTTTTAATTTATATTGACTGATTTTTATGATAAAATTATATGAAAGAAAATATTGCTCATGATTATTTTTTAAAATATAAGGTATTTATTAAAGTTACAAAATATTACACATATTAATATATGATTTAACGTTATCAATGAAAATTCTATGATTATTTAGGATTTAAATAATCTAATTATCTAAATTATTAATGTATCAAAAATACTAATTATATTAAATTTATAATGGATAATTTATAAGAATTTATTTTATTTTAGTTATCTAATAATAATAGTTTTAATTTATAGCAACTAATTTTGATGATAAAATTATATAAATAAAAATATTATTTATAATTTTTTTAAAATATGAAATACTTATTAAAGTTAGTCAAAAATATCTAATAAGTATGAATAAGAATATTAAATAATATTTTCTATAAGTATATAATACTTAAATAATAAATATTAATTCAAAAATATAAAAAAATATTATTATGATAAAATAAAATTTTTTAAAATAAAATATGAAATTGTGATAAATGATGGATGAAATAAAATAAATTATGTTAATGTAGAATGCATAGTATAGAATTCTAGTACTATTATAATATTGAATGATTTTAAAGATGTGTTTTACAGAAAAAATGATGGTTTTTTTTATTTATTTTATATTTTTAGTATATGAAATCTAGGGGTGTAAACGAGTCAAGCCGAGCCGAAAGCTTAATTCATTTATAATCGAGTCGAGCTCGAGTCAAGCTTTTCAAAATTTTTGATGTATCGCAAGCCTAAACGAACTTAATCAAACCTTAAACGAGTCTAATAAATATAAATTTTAATATACATTTTTTATTTTTTATTTATAAAAAAAAATTATTAATAAAAATATTATATTTCATAGATATTTATAATTTTATATCAATAATTAAATTAAAAAATATTTTTATATTTTTATATGATTATAAATTTATAGATTATATATTTAAAATTAATTTTTTTACATAAATTAATGAGTTAGCTCATGAGTTTCTTATCGAGCTGGCTCACGAACTTAAATGAATCGGGTATTGTCTAGCTTGAGCTCAGCTCACTTATTAATCAAGCTTTACTAAACGAGCTTGAATGAACTTTTATCGAATTAAGTTTCGAGTAGCTTATTAACGGCTTAACCCGTTTACACCACTAATGAAACCTTATGCATTAAACCTTCTAAAATTTTATATTTAAATATTTTTTGATGTCATAGTTTTATCAATATTTTTCAAAATTCCAATGAAGTAGATATTTAAGTCACGGGGTGTTGGACTAAGTATGGTCCTGTGGGTTTCAACAAACTGGTCTTAGGCATACGGAAAGAGAAATGGGCCAGCAGTTTAAAAGAGATTCTTCATGCCCTGTGCAGATGAAGCTGCACCTAATGAGGTTAATTTAACAATCCAATAATTATAAATGTTGTATTTTATTTTTATTCTAATATTTATAAAAAATAATAATTCTTAATATAAATAATGGGTTTTCTTTTATGTATGTTGACATTTTTGTAAATTTTTCAAAAAAAAATCCGCTGAAATTTCCCTTGAAGAATCCACAATTTAAATTTACTCTCCTGGTTGTGTTTGACTGTTTTCACCTTTTATTTGAATAACGATCTCCAAATACATTCATAAGACAAAAAGTTTATATTAATGTAAACATACATAAATAAAGTAAATGAACATACAAAAAGTTTATATTCATCCAATCCTTACAAACTACTATCAAACAATAATTAAGATTAAAATAAAGTAAATGAACATGAAGAATAAAGAAAATAAAATCCTAAAGAATTCAAAATTAAAATAGAAGAAGATAGAAATAAAGAGAAACTTAGATCAACTCTACTGCTACTGTTATTCTCTTTCACTCTTCATGACTCATCCTCAGCCATTTCTTCAACGTCTTGATGAAAGGCTATGATAAAAAAAGATTTCAGACAAAGATTAGTAATAAAACACACACCCTTAATCTAGTTTTCTCTCTATCTCCCCTTAAATCCCAAAACCTTAACCTAATTCTCTAATAATGCTCAGTGCCTCATTCCCATGTTTTGAAATAATCACCCCACGATGTGGAATAATTACCCCCTTTTTACCTCTTCCAAAATCATCTAAAAATAGGTTAAATCCTAGAGTGCATCATAACCCTTCAATCCCATGATCCTACGATTGATATTAGAGTGCAAATAAGTGTCATAAATGAGTCACATTAGTTGTGTAAATGTTATACTACTCCTGTGAAGCTTGAAAAGCATGAAAGAGGAAGAAACCATGAGAGTCTGAATTCCACACAAGTTGTGTGGAACCTTACACAACTTGTGTAAGGCTCAACCAACGGAGGAAATGCATGAATCTAAATTAAATAAAAAAGCCAGTTAATACATAACTCATGTAAAAAGGTTATACAAGTTGTGTAAGACTCGTTTTAGCATGAAAATGGAGTTTTTCATAACACACGACCTGAGGACTTAAAACTAAAGTTATAATGCATAAAAATGAGTCTAATAACATATATAAAGCATGTAAACTAAAATAAATATGACAAACTCATAAACTAATGTAGAATGATTATGTGATTTTTATGTTAAAACTAGAATGACATGTTAATTATACAAAAATGTAAAGAAAAAATATGAAATTATGCTAAAAATGCAATATATGAGTGTCATGCATGAAATGATGGAAAATGCATGAATTACTATATTATATGCTTATGAGGAGCTACCAACTCTCCTAAAATGCAAACAACTTGGCAACAATCTCCTCTTTAACAATTGCTCCCATTAGGAATCAAACTCATGATCTTGACTTTGATACCAATTGTAGGATCTTAAGCATTACCAACTCTCCTAAAACTAATTGGTATTAGGAAAGACGCATACCTTAGCCTTATATTGCATTCAACACATACAAGCGCCCACGACATTTGACTGTGACTTAGCTTATGCCTCCACCACGGGACAATTAATGCAAACACCTTACCAACATTATGTTTGAAGGTAAAAACATGAAAGTTATGCTTAAAAGGACTTATAATAAGGGGAAAATATAGGTGACAATCATGGTAATCAATTAATAAATTATTTAATAAAATAATTTGTGAATAATATTTGATAAAACATATTGTAATATAATATAATAAATTATATGATATAATTAAAAATATAATGTAGTGTAATGCAATATTGATTATATTATAAGGTTTGAATAATAAATTATAAAAAAGATATAATATAATCGATGTATTTTTTTATTTTAAATTATAGAAAAATTAATTATATTTTTTAATTAAAATTTATAGTTGATATTAGATATTGATTTTGATACTTAACTTTTAAATGATAACATTCAAATTATTATATCAAATTTTAATATTTTAATATTTATTTTATATATAAATGAATCATATGTTTCATATTTAAATTAATAAAATTTATTTTTAAGTTTAATGATTATATAAATAATTGATTATTTATTAATTAATAAAATTATGATGGAAATATGGGTTTGGTTAATGGAAGGATTTCCGGTTGTGAAGGCTGACGCTGATCAAGGAAAAATGAACCGTCAAACCGGATATAATTAAATTTGTGGACGGAAGTGAGGTTGATTCCTGCAACACAACGCTCAAGATAACAATTTAGATCCCCAACGTTTGTATTATGACAATCATGCCTAAGCTAAAGAAATTTCTCTATTTTTTTTATTTAAATATTGTATATATATAGGTATTCTTTAACAAATAATATAATATATATATGTATTTATGTATTAAAACCCACCAAACCATACTCCACCAATTCTAAATTTTTAGAAATATTTTAAATTATAATTTTTTTTATCATTTTAATAAGATAATTAATATATTAAATTTTTATCATATCCTTATTTAATTATATTAAAATTTAAAATTATTAATTAATATTTCCTCCATCTCATATTAGATGTTGTTTTAGAGATTAAAACATAAATTAAGAGTATTATTTAAAATTTAATAATTTTCATAAAATATTTTTATCTCATATAAGTTTTTTTCTCTCTATTTTAACTAAGTTTTTCTTGAAACATTAAATATATTGGATATTAATATTAAATTTATTTAAAAAAGTTTTAGATGAAAATGAAAGGATGTTTAAAATCTTAAAAATTATATTAATAATTAATGGTGGATTAAAACTAAGACAAGGTAAAATTGAAAATTATTTTTAAAAATTACATAAAATTATCAAAATGATAAATATTATGTATCAAATACTTTTTCACAACATCTAATATGAGACGAAGGGAATAATAAAGTAAAATCATATTTTTTCATAATTAAAATAACATTATATTAGTTACAATACATATAAATCTATCTTTTCAAATAAAATAATTTAAGTTTTTTTTTAATTTTAATGAAATTAAAAATATGTAAATCAAATTATAATATAAGAATTTCACATTATAATATTTGTCGGTAACATCTTAATTTTATTGATTGCAAAAGTAAATTTAAATGTTTTGAATTGATTATTTGATGAAGGAGTAACATTATAATATGAAAATTATTCATTAGTCATGAACTAAGTTATTTTTTACTTAAAAAAGTTGAGAGAGTTATTATATGCTTCTAATAATAATTATAAATTTTATTTTACATATATCATCAAAACATATGTTCATATGAACAGAATAGAATCTTCATTTTAATTTGATTTATTTTTTTATATGTAGATATTAAAAAAATTTAAATTAATTTCTGGATCAATTAAATATATTTTTGATCTATGAAATTAATTAGATTAAATAATTATTTTAATCTAATAAATGAAATACATTTTATGGATCAATTAAATAATCATTTTTGATCTATAAAATAATTAGATTAAATAATTACCTTAATCTAATAAATTAAATAGATTTTAAACCAATCAAAATTATCCGGTTTATTATCTAAATTTAAATTATTTTAATAGCAAGATAAATACTATTAAAATAATAAAAATAGAGTGATAATTGTTTTGAAATGAGGATAAAGGTTGAATATGTAAATTTATCTCCTCCAAATCACTATAAATAGGAGGCATTCCCTTTATTCCAAAACACACGCATTTGGAAGCCAACAGTCATAAGCAACAAGAAGCTCTCAAGTCTCAAGCTCTCTAAGCCTTCAAGACCTCAAGGTGTTCTTCAAGATCAAAGGCGTTCTTCAAGTTTATCAAGGCATTCAAGGAGTTCATCAAGGTGTTCTTCATCTAAGGTGAAATTTGATTCAAGATCAAGCCCCTAAAGTACTTGAATCGTGTCCTTTGCTAAAAATCAAGTTTAATTCAAGATCAAGCTACAAAAGCCCTTGAATCAAGTTCTTGCTTCGAAATTCAAATCAGAGAATTTAAATTCTTTATTATAGAATTTTATATTAAAGATTGTAACCCGCTTTAAATTAATAAAATTATTTATTGCTCAATTTCTAATTCAATTCATTTTTGTTTTATAGATTTTGCATACTACAAATTTTGGCACGTCCAGTGGGACCCTCTCTACCTCTTATCTTTAATTTTGAAAAAAAAGAAGTCAAATCTTCAACATCAATGGCATCTGAGAAGAGCAACTCCATGGCACCAAGGAAATACAACCTCCGCTCAAGAGCTGCTCAAGTCCAAACTCCTATCCCATCGCTTGGTGGATCAAATGCTGGTGATAGTCCCAACATCACGACAAAGATAAAATCGATCATACAATTGTATGAGCAACAATAAATGATGCCTTCGCCGAAGATGGGGGTAAAAATTGGAGTGTTAAAGGAAACCAGTTTCTTATCCTAATTAAAGTCCTGTGACAAGAAAGGAAGTCAAGGTGGAAGTTTCACTCCATAATCAAATCTACAAATTTCTTCTCCAAAAAGTCCTGGTGGCACTATGTCTATGATGATGACCAACATTACTTCACTCAAACAACAAGTTGCCAACTTGACCAAATTGGTAGAAGAGCTCATGAACAAAATCAAGGAAAAAGATGATGAAATTGCATCTTTATCCACAAAGCTGGCAAGTGTGACTGGGAAAGCTATTACTGAAGTAGCATCTAACTCACCGGCTAATCAAGAAGAAGAGTAAGGTTCTTCAGCAATAAAGGTTGCAAGTAGCACTCAAGTGGTGGCTAACAACCCAATCTCCACAATTTAGTTAGAAGAACTCATTAAGAAAGCTATTAAGAAGCAAGTTGAGTCATCCGTTTAGCTTTCTTACTTATATACAAAGCCATACACCCCTCAGATTGACTTAATGAAGATGCCAACAAATTATCAACCTCCAAAGTTTCAATAATTTGATGGCAAAGGTAATCCAAGATAACATGTTGCTCACTTTATGGAAACATGTAATAATGCTAGCACTTATGATGATTTACTTGTCAAATAGTTTGTTCGATCTCTAAAAGGTAATGCCTTTGATTGGTACACTGACCTTGAAGCTGGTTTAATTGATAGTTAGGAGCAACTTGAGTAGGAATTCCCCAATTGTTTCTACAGCACTCGATGCATTATTAGCATGATCGCGTTAACTACAACTTACTAATGGAAAGATGAGCCTGTGATAGACTACATCCAAAGATGGAGGAATCTTAGCTTGAACTATAAAGATGATCTTTTCAAAACCTCCACAATAGACATGTGTATCAAGGGCATGAATTGGGGATTGCCTTACATTCTTCAAGGAATAAAACCAAGTACCTTTAAAAAATTGGTGACTCATGCCCATGATATAGAGCTTAGAATTTCATATGCTTGTCATCAAAATATCCCAATACAAGATCCAGAGAAAGGCAAGGAGAAGTTAAAGGCATGTAAGGCTATCAAGTCTAATGTAAAGCCTGAGAATAAGTAATCATTAGCTGTAAGCTTGACTCCAATCAAGATCAACTCTAAGGTTGGAAAGAAGAAGGAGATAAAGTTGATTGCTTTCTAAAGTCAAGAAAAGAAGATTTCTTCTATGAAGGAAAGACAAGAAAAGAAATACCCTTTCTCCGATTCTAATATTTTAAGTATGCTTAATGATTTACTTGAAGCCTAACTCATCGAGCTCCTACTAATGAAATGTTTGGAGTAAGCTAATCAAAGTAAGGATACAAATTACTGCAAATACCACCGCTTGTTAGGTCATCTAGTGGAGAAGTGCTTTGTATTAAAAGATAAAATTATGGAGTTAAAAGCACAAGGTATAATTGCTTTCGATGAGGAGGAAGCAAGTTCAAATATGATCACCACAAGGGATTTGAGCCCTTAAGCATTTTCTTTAGTGAAAATTAATTTTGGGTCCTTTAAATCCATAATTGTTGAAGTTCTTTGCATTCAACACTTGGTGATGCATGAAGAGGCATTACATTCAAGTCTTGATGTAAAAAGCAAAACTTTAAGTAATTCTGGTGATGAAGGGTGGATTCATGTAACACGACGAAGGAGTCAATGCAAGAGTTTGCCAAAATCAAGCCCAAGTCCTCGAAAAGCCAAAGTAAAGAGAAGATCACCAAAGGCTTCAAACAAGCTTAAGGCAAAAAAGTCAAAGGCTAAGAGATCAAGAAAGGTATCTTTATTCCCTCAGCCAGTGTGAGCGCCCAGTTTTTGCCGGAGCCTAGAGTGAGGCTTGCAAAAGTCACGGACCGAGGATCGCACTTGGAGCGAAAGCGCAGTCTTCCTAAGGGGTTCCCTTAGGGAATGATACAGACGCGAAACAGTTGCAAGGGAGTCGCCACCGAATGGTTCCAGATTGGTCCAACCGACCCATAGCATGAGTGCTAGTTAAACCCTTCAGAGATTGGGTTCAGGTGGTGGAGATCTATTCTATGAGTTTCCAAAATCAATTTTGCCATTATAGTTGGGATTAATTGTCCTAAGCAGGCAAGCACACGAGCGTAAATGTAAGCACACAGCGCGTCATATGATTTTGGCATTTATAAGGTTGCATGTAATAATGACATATAAAGCTATATGACATTTGAGTGGCATGACATATGCATGGCATGTGAAGTAGCGATAAAATAACATGGCATATGCATGACATGTGAACGTGAATGATATATCATGCGTATAACATGGCAAGATAGCATGTATATAAGCATATAACATGATAAACAGTATGTATAGCGTAATACGTTAGTGCATTTGGATCGTTTTGGCGTATTTGGATGTATGGTGTATATGTGGCATATGAAGTGAGTGGCATGGCATATGCATGAGATGTGAGGTAAATGACATAGCATATGCATGACATGTGATATGAATGGCATATCATATGTATGATATATGAGGTGCTATGAAACATGGCATATGCATGGCATGTGGAGTGAATGACATATCATATGCATGACATGTGAGGTGATGTATGACATATCATGTGCATGACATATGAAATGAATGACATATCATGTGCATGACATGTGAAATGGCATGGCATATGTATGGCATAGCGATATGTATGTGAATGTGTATTCAACATAGTATATATGATGGCATACGGTATGACATGCGTTATGGCATACGATGTGACATGGCATATATGACATGTGAAATGGTATATATATATGCATGGCAAGGCATATTGGTTGAGTGCGCGAGTTACGTATTTGTATTGCATATTGGCGTATTGGATTGTATATTGATACATATGAGCATACGAAATGCAGTATGTTATGGCATGGTATATGCATGGCATACATATACGTGTGTGATTGTGTCATGTGACATGGCATATGATGTGAATGACATGGTATATTTAAGCAAATATAAACCATCCATGAATAAAAATACCGAAAGGCCGGTGAAAGGGATCGAGGAGAATGGGGGATACACGTGGGATTTAATGCTAAATCCTAAAAATGGGGAATAATGTTATTCTATTACAAGGGATCTTCGTCGGTACAAAAATCCAAGACATTTAGTAATGTCTCAACCTCCTCAGGAAATTTCCACCTCGGGTAGCACGAGTGAAAATGCAAAATAAACAAGCAAGATCGTTAATAGCAAATGAAATTTAGGACTTGATCGACTAATTCTATGCTATGTGAAAGCACGAATCAAGAGCCGAAGTCCGATGGTGACATGGCATAATAGTATATGGCATGATGATGTGGCATGAT
>CANYBF010325450.1:0-30770 GCA_948192965.1 Dalechampia spathulata
AGTTTCTGACTTGGTCTGCAACGTTATAGCTAATTAATAGGCAGTAGTTTTCTATTTGTTTTTTAAATAGCTATTTTGTAGGAGTTTGATTTGCTTTTGGATTCTGTTTGTTTATCATTTTGTTTTGTAAGGCTTTATAAAAGACTGAGTTATCCTTCAATAAAGTTGTGTAGTTTCCTTCATTTACATCATGTTTATTTTTATTAAATTTATAAATATTTTAAATTAAAAAATATATTTCAAAAAAATATAATTTAATAAAATATTCATATTTTTAAAATATTGTAAATTAAATGAGGTTTATATCATAATAATATTAAAATATATTATTTTCTTAAGAAAATTCGTGGGCAGTGGCTTACTTGAGTTGAACGTGATCAGAAGAATTCTATTTCACGCTCAATTTAAATACTAATATTTATTAAATTAATACAAAAATTATATTTCTATCCCAATACTATTTTTATTAATATATATAAATTAATAAACAATAAATAAACATAAAATGCAATAATTTATCAATGTATTGTACAATTATAAATATTAATATTTAAATTATTATTTTATATTAAAACAAATTATGATAAATGATAGGTTAAATAATTATTTTTTATATATAATTAATATTAATTAATAAAAAAATAAACAAAAAACATCCAATATATATATGAAATCACAATATGATTATAAATAAATCAAATAAACTATGCTTACAACTTGAAGAAAAATAGAATCTAACAAATTATAACGATTTGATCAATAAATACGTATATTTATTTAAATTTTCATAAATAAATTTTGTTTAATTATTGATAAGTTTTTATTTAATCAAAAATTAAATTTTAATATTTTTTTGAAGATTCATGTTAAAATTTTTATAATATATTTTTTCAAAATTTACATGTAACCTTTATATGATATCGGTTCTTTTCTCTTTCGGGATTTTCAATATCAATAATTTAAAAAATAAAAAATTTAAATTATAAATAAAAATAAAAATATAATTTATAAATTTGGAACCCGTTATCTTCATATTGGTAGTAAACTCCCTCTTGAGAGCTAATCTCACAAGCCTCGTCCTTCTAAGAGCTTATTCTTCATGGAGTCGGATCTAGTTCACGGCAGGAATTTCTCTAAATGGTGGAGGATCTCTGTCTTAAGCTACAGCATTCTCCAAGCCAAAGCCTTCATCTTTACTTCCTACACTTATAATTAACACCCGTAAAATATTGTGATAGAGCGGACGAGCTAGAAGAATCCATTTCTGGTTTGTTTTGCTGCTACAGTATTACCTTGAATGGCCGCCAACTTGGGCTTCAATCACAAACCCTTAAAAGAATTTCCGAGATCTCTGATACCATTTCTCAAAATAGAAAAAATGGAAACAACAAAGAGAAAAGCTACATATGCATGTTGCAGCAAATGGAACTATACTAACAAGTAAACTTCCATGGCGAAATGATTAATTATCTTGTACACAAAGCATACTTGGACAATTTTTAATGGCTAAAACGAACAACATGCCATGCTTAATATGACAAGATCATTACAAAAATGTGTCGAACCAAAGTCTATTTCCATCCATCTCATTATTTCAAATATTAAAATGACAACCGTATATGATTATTTACCTGATAAATTAAAGCTCATAGCAAGTTGTTTTCTTTGTTTTCAAATTGTATACAAAATCAGCAAGTTGGTTTTCTGTTTCAAAGCCCTTATCTTTATGTTTCCACCATGGAAGTTGTAATATTGTTTTACGTTCTATACCATTATTTTAGGTGGGTCAAAATTTTCTCTCTCTAAATCCTCTCTCTCTCTTCGTTCTGGTTTTTAGTTGGTTGGTTTGTTTGTTTTATCTAGTTGGTTCGGTTGGCAGATGCTAGAATTAGAACAAACATGCCATTTTCTTACCATTTATTGTTCAAAACATCATTTTCTTGGTTTTCTCCGGATGTGGAAAAGAGAGTAGACTCCATTTTCTTCCATGGAGAAGGGGAAACTGGTATGTCATATTGTTATTGCCTCATTTCTTTTCCTTTCTCTCCCTTCCCTTTTCATCTTGCGTTACGCTTTTCTGTTCATGTTACAAATAAAATGCAATGTGGGTGTTCTTCTTTGACCTTGCAGTAAATGCCAGTTCTGTCGATCGAAATTGCTTTTAAAAATCTTTATGCAATTGGGTTTGTTCTATTTTTGCATACGAGTTTGTTTGTCGTTTTTATGATCCCGTAAAAGCATCGACCTTTTATAATAACAGTGAGAAAAGAGAGAGTTCTTTGTATCGCAATCATAAAAGGGTATTTGTCTTCTTGATCATGTGACTGACCGAGAATGTGATTTGGAGCAATTTTATCATGAATGATGAAAATGTTTTTTTTCTTCTGTGCTGCAGGATTGCTAGGATATCTGATTTATTTCGTTAATGATGATGGAGAACAAATTAAAACCGTTTCCAGAGTCTGATATCCTGGCGAACAATTCTACACCTGTGATCCAGAAGCCTATCTCCATGATGCCAGAAACTGATTCTGCTTCTCCGGTCCCTGAGACTAATTCTCCCAAGGTGGATTCCGGAGGTTCTGCATCCAAACATGGTCATGTAAGAAGGTATTCTACAGGGAACATTGGTATCCCTTACAAAAGTGTAAAGATTCTTTCCCGTTATCTTGCAGCTTCAACAGGTTCCTGTCACGATAATTGTAAATATGGAACAAGACTGGATCTTGAACCAAAGACACCAACTAGTCCCATGTCAGGAAGAAGGATGGAAAAACCTGGCAAAGGCCTCGAACCCGGGAAGACGAAATTAACAATTAGCTTCACGCCTTCTGTCAATTTTAACAGCCAGAAAGCTGATTTTTCGATTCTCTCCAAGACAGAAGTTCCATCTCCTGGTCGGAGAGAAACTGCTTTACTAAAACAGTTTTCGTTGCCAATGCGTAGGCTGACAAAGTCATCTAGTCTGCCAACAAAAGTGAAATTAAACAGTGAGATTGAAGACAAAGAAATGAGATTTTTTGTGGCGAACTCACCTGGAGCTTCAGGCAACAGAAGACAAAATAAACTTGAAACCATCAGGGAAATGGAAACCTCTGCATCGGATGAGAAAAAGACTATGGCACGAGGAACTATTTCGTTGTCTGCCTTGCGCACTGTCAAGAAGGTTTTGACACAACCAATTGTTTCTCTGTCTCCAAAATGTCCTGGAAAGAGAGTTTCAAGTATGAATATCGAAAAATCCAAGAGCCAGAAAGGAGTTTCTGAATATAAGCATCGCAGTCGTAAGGATGTGCCAGAAAAGACTTTGCATGTTACTAAAATGAGTTCGGAGAATAGAACTGCACGTTCTTCTCACAACATTGCCTTTTCCACTTCTTCGTCTTCCATCCACAAGGATAAAAACTTGAAACATGCTCAAGGTTCTTCAACATTGGCACACAAGCTCTTGAGACGTGGTCAAATTGGAAGCCGTGACGGTCAATCACCTTCATCTCCTGACAAAAGCTTGAGACACGTTAAACAGGGAAATCGTACTACCACGTCATCTTCGTCATCATCCAAAAATAACCAGAGTGGTTCCTTTTCAGAATATCATAAACCTGAAACTGAGAATAACGGGGAGAAAGCAAAGGTTGAGGTAAAGCATACACCTGGGAACGGTGAAGTTCTTGGTGCAAAAGGTAAAGGTTCTCCCGGTAGAAAGTTAAATTTCAGGAAAGAAACGGTGCGTGATCCTCGCCCTGTGATTAGTGCTCCAAGAAGACTCAAATTTAAGCGGCGACTTAGTGATAGTGGCAGCCAAATCAATAAAGTTGAGACCATAAGACGAAGCAACTTGAGGAACAATGAAATTCATATCGACGATGGTGAAATTAGTGTTGCAAACTCTGAACCTGGAAAGGTTGTCTTGAAACATCAAGATAGAGAAGAAAAGAAAGCAGTGCAGAATTTACTGAATAACATGATAGAGGAGACGGCAAATAAACTTGCAGAGAATAAGAAGGGTAAGGTCAAGGCTCTTGTTGGTGCTTTCGAAACAGTGATTTCACTTCAGGATGATTCCACCCCATCACCAATGACCGAGGAGACTGAGTTATCAAGGTCTATGCTGTAGTAATCTATATCACTATGCTGTATGTAATAACCTTATGAAGTAAACAAACTTTATGAAGGTTCATCAGTTAATTACTGATCCATTCATTTCCCTGAAACAATGCAGGGATACTTATTGTTTGCCTGTCTTCTCCAAGTACAGTTTACTGTTTTCACTTTCAAATTTGTGATTTTTTTTTTATTTCTTCCCTTTGTTGATGAGACATATTTATGCATTCATGTTAACTGTTGATTTCCCTGATAAAAAGAGATAGCTTGTCGATGGAAATTACTCTCGTTTTCAGTCATCAGAATGCTTGAATGACATGCCTTCTTTTATATTAAAACCAAAGGGGTCCTCAGGTGGGTGCTGTTTATAGCTTTCAATGATACATACTGTGTCGTTTACACAGGAAATTCTTTACAATTTCATCTGATACCTTTCAATTTATTTCTTCCAATTGAGAATGGGAGTTATTAAAGGACAATGATAACATTTTATACACAAGCTATACAAGCTGTCAGGTGTATTTCTTATAGTGTTCAGCAGCAAAAACACCTGACAGGTTTCTTTCCTTTCAGTCGCATGTATTTTGCCTTCTCTTTCACTTCAGCTTCTTCACTTCTTCTTTTCTCCTCTAATTGCCCTTTTGCTCCTCCAGCAACACCTTCAATTCTTTCTAACTTGATCTGGTAATGCTGCAAGTTTCTGGACTTTCTCAGCTCAAGTTCATTCTGCAGGTCCATCAGTCAGGAAAATGGGTCAACAATTTTCTATCAGCCTGTCTAAATTTCGTATAGCGGCAGAAAATATCAGTGTAAAAACCTTTTTCCTTTCCATGCGTAGCTTAGCCTCAATTTTCTTTGCATGCTCCCAAGCAATAACTTCAGATTTCATCTTCTCATACCTGAAGTTTGAATTTATTATAACCGAATACAAGTTCTGGCAAAAGAAAAACCTTAAGATCAAGCTGCCATTTCAAATAGATTAGCTCGAATCACCAATATTACCGTTTATGAATCTTTCGTAGCTGAGCCTTCTGCCAGTAATCTACTTTGTCTTCCACTTCATCTCTCCTTGTTGAATTGCTTCTCTGCCTTTGGTCCATGGAAATCATAGGCCTGACAGAGGCTGAACGGCTTAGTTTTTTGCTGGGTATACCTGCATTTCCTTGTACCCTCTGGTCTTGCTCTGCGGGTTTCCGTATCGAAGTTTCACCTAGTATATGAAAAACATGGCTGTTTCTTTCCTCTTGCAACAGATTATTTTGGAAAAGAAAATCTAATGCGGAATCAAGACTTTATTTCTACTATAGATCACCTCCATTTTTCACCTCCTTTCCAGAAGAATGTCTGGTTGCTCCAACAGAACCAATCGATTCATCCTCATTTCCGAGTCTTGTTCTTGCTTGAGATCTCCCAAATTCCTCTCGAATCTTTCTCTTATGTTCTTCTTCAGCTTCTTCGAGGGTGTAAACAGCAAAAGCAGCAGCAGCTACAGAAGCTGCAAAATCAGAATCATAATCCCAAGTCATCTGCCTAAAAAACCGGTTTTTCTCCTTTGTGTTGATAGATTCCCCTTGTCCTGGAGCACCAAATCTCACTCTAGCAAGGAAGAATGCTTAAATCAAGAGGGATAAAAGCAGGCAGAACAATAATAAACACAGTGCTTAAAATAAATCATCCTTTATTAAGTATTTTTAAAGCTGAGTATTGATTGAAAAGGTCGTTGCCAACCCTTAAAGAACTTTTCTACATGGACGGAAAGGAGTTGTTTTTCAGGAACAAAAAAAGCAAAAGGATTGCAGGTACCTCTTTTGATTCAATAAATGTTCCATGCAATGTGAAAATTTCCTGTCGAACTCTGATTTGGACCCTTCCCCCTCTTCCTTTTATCCAGCGAATAGAAACTCTTACAAGAAAGAAAGCCCACGAACAGGAAACTGGTGCAAGCAAAGATGTATGAAGAATATTTAAGCTTTTGGAGGAAGCAACGGATCTTTTTCTCTCTACCATGAAGTTGTTTGTTCCCCATTGATAATCAACTCCCACTCACCTGAAAAGTGGGATGTGTTTATGACGAGTAGTGCCCCTGAAGCTACCATGTAGAACCAATCTGGCAAGATTCATTATTCGGTTGTTCCCTTCAGCACTTAATTTGGTAACAAGGGTCATAATGAAGGAGGACTAAGAAGATTAATTAATGAGTTTAAAGAAGATTAATCAAGGAGGAAACAGCAACAGCAGAATTCCTTCCTTCACAGGGTGAAGAATTGACACATGGGAATTTTCATTCAGGCAGGTTAATGAACTCTTGCTCTTTAAGTTTCTGACAAGCATTTATATCATTGCATGCACTATACAATTTCTTTACATATTATTTATTTGATAGATAATCAAAATAAAAATGATGAATAAAATCATAAATAATGAGACTTTTTGGGCATTATTTGACCGAAAATAAATACATTTCAATAAAAAGGCCTCAGCTTTTCCTGATTATTGAAACAAAAGGGGGAAAAGAGGGCAAAGGGTAAAACGATAACCGATAAGACAGAAACCCCTTCATTCGCTTTCTTCCCTCCCCCCGACCCATTCCAGTCGAATTGAAGAACACGTTTGATTTTTCCCAGGTAAGTAAAATTCTGTATTGGTTACTTTTCATTTTTCTTTCTTTTTTTTGCTTCTTTCTTCTTTGGTCGATTGTGATCTATGCGTTCTTCTACGATCTGGAAAATTATAAAAGAATAATCTTTCATCTTTATAGAGTAATGGGTCGCTCAATTAATCGTGTGTTTGTGTTTCTTTGTTAAACATGATCAGAATTAAAGCATCATCAGCGGTCAATACTGTCATTTATAGTGTTAAGAACTTAAAGAATGAAGCACATAGTCAAAATTCTGGCAATACTTGTGGCCGTCACTGCCTTTTGGATCGGTCTCTTGCAAACTTCTGTTGTTCCCCGTACCCATACTTGGCTGGTATGGGTTCCTTTTCCTTTTCTTCACTTAAAGTTCATTTCTATTTCTTTTTCTGGTTCTTTAATCGAAGATTGACCTTTGCTCTCAGCTACCAATCTATTTTGTTGTATCTCTTGGATGCTATGGCTTGTTAATGGTTGGAGTAGGATTAATGAGATTTCCAACTTGTCCTCAAGAAGCTAGTCTTTTGCAGCAGGTATTTTTGTTACTGTTTTTAAATTCTGTTATCATTCTTATTATGTAATTTCCGGCATTCAATATGGCTTTGCTTGTTTCTTGGTTTTCTTTTTGCTTGCTTGTTATTAAGTGTACATAGTTTGCAGCCACTGACCTTTACTACTTAATTCCTGGCAAGCGCTAAACAGGCATACCTTTAATAAAAAAGGACGAAGCTAATGCTTGAGTGATGTATGTTACGTGAGCCTTGTAATTGGGAAACAAAACTTCATTTTTTCATTCAATTATGGTAGCATCTTTGATCCTTGTATGGCATGATCAAGCACAAGCTGATAGGTTTAGCCTATCATGTGGGATTATAGATCAATCCATGTAATCGTGATACTTTTTAGTTTTTGTGGTATCTTATTACGTTGATTGGCAAATAATCATGTCATCCTACGAATCAATACTATATTGACATTAATATAAACTGATATGTATGATTATATTATCACTTTGGTTGATTTATACCGGTACTAGGTAGATTAGACCTATCCAAGATTTTTACTCAAGCCTATAGAAGAGGCAGGGCTTATTGTGGTGTGTTTTAGTATGGCGCAACACAAATAGCATTATGAATTCGTTTGTGTTCTTGTACTTGTTTTAAGCACAATACAAGGCTTCGTAGATGTCTAAAATTTACTCATCTTTCTGTAGGATATCATTGAGGCGAAGGGATTTCTAAAGCAAAGAGGTGTGGATGTTGGTTCAGATTGACTTCTCATTTTCATGTAAATGGCCAACTCTCTTCAAGTTTTGAGCAATCTGCAATGGGAGAATGCTAAGTTTTGCCATCTAATTTGATATCTTCAAGAGCTGCAATACGCTATATACTTAGGTTTGTGGTTTTCAGGATTTTTTCATTTTCTTATTACAATCTTCTCGTGCCAGCTTTTCCTTTTTCTATTTTTGGGAGTTCTGATTTGCGACCAAGTACTCTTATTGATCGTGCATAAGCTCGATGATTAACTTCAAATTACTCGTGTATACATTGTCATCGTACTTCTGTAACATTGTTCACGGTGAAGCTAATGTTAAGTTTAGTGGTTTATACTGCGTATAGTTTTTTGATCAGTGGGAGCTTTAATTTTCTGTTATTTTCCTTGAAACAAATATGACATAAAGTAAAATATTGGAGTTTATCCTGCCTAACCTGAATTCCGCAAGCTGCAGTTCTCTCACTAACAGCCATACGGGAAGGTTATCCCCAGGAAAGCAACGATGATTTGGCAGCTTCTGAAGAAGGATGAAACCTGAAAGCACCAGGATCCTCTGTCAAATGATGCAATTCCGTTCCATGCATCGACCTGTTGTTTCTATTCGGCGCAATTACATTGAACTTGAGGCAGATTACTTGCGTCCAAAACTTGATGTGGGCTTGACTAAGATTCCTCCATCTATAATCCCAGCTGAAAAGAATTGCTGTCTTTTGTCAATGAATGAACCAGGAATTTCAAACTTAATGGTGCCACTAAACCTGAAACTTTTCAAACCACAAATGAAGGGATTTCTTGCCCATAACATCCTCTTCCAAATATTAGAAACACTGGCATTAGGGGGAAGTAAAGGAACAAACAGTGGCATTAAGGGATCTTAAAAAGGGCTTTATAGAGTAGGTTTGTGAAGTTTATGGACTTAATAAGGTACAAAACCAATTGAAAGACTTAGTTCAGACGCCAATTTACTGTAGAAGTATAACCTCACCTAACTCTTCATTGATGAACACATCTAACTCTTCATTAAACTAAAAGACCGTTTTTTAAACCAAGTCCATCCACTGTCAGGCTCAACTACTGTGTAATAAACAGTAACAAACGAATTCTTCCCAGTCTATTTTAAGTTCAATTCTGATCAACAAACTCAAACCACTTTCTACTCCTCTCTATTTATGATTAATTATATTTTGTTTTTATTTAACACCAACATGTTATAGCTATTAAACTACTGTGTAATAAACAGTAACAAACGAATTCTTCCCACAGTCTATTTTAAGTTCAGTTCTGATCAACAAACTCAAACCACTTTCTACTCCTCTCTATTTATGATTAATTATATTTTGTTTCTATTTAACACCAACATGTTATAGCTATTATATGATTGGCTTCTTGCGGATGACTACAGGACTTATCTTAAAAAAAGACCCCACTGCATTGTATTATTGCTGCTATAAGGAAACTTCGCTTCAAGATTGAACTTTAATGGTGGGTTGTTTGGATATATCTAAATCTAGGCATGTTATGGTTATTTTGAGGTCAGTTTCCACTTGGGTTCTTCTTAGTTTGTATTTTTCTTCTGGTTATTTTGTTCCTTGTGTCACCGGTTTTTGACGCTATTCTTCAAGAACGCTGCTTTATTAGTGATCAACTGAGCTAAGCCATCCTTTTCTTCTTTCCTAATTTTGATGTGAATTCTTGTTATTTGAGATCATTTTGTTAGTTTCTTGTTTCTGTATAGCTCTGGTTTGATTTTTGAGTTGTGTGATCTTAGATTGGCAACACACTGTAGTCGTTGAACTTAATGGCGTTCGTTGTTAATCTGGCAATTAAGACATAATCTTTTAGCTTTTCTGTATTGCTTTTCAACTTTCAGCTTTTTTCTAAACTATTTCTTCATTCAAATTTCCTGTTTTTCTGTATTCCGTTTCTTCCATGGATCTTCTTTACCAAATCAGCAACCTTTTTCTCTTTTTTTAAAAAAAAAAATCATTAATCTTCTTCTATATGTTGATGTTGCAGTTTATCTGAACAAGTAGAGGTGGTCGTCAGGCTACGATATTAATCGGTCAATGGGTTTCTGCCTATCCTGTCTTTTCTTGTTGGCATCTTTCCCTGTTATTTTCTCACAAAATGTCAAACATGCAACAATTGTAGTTGATGGGACAGTCAGGATCGCTGAAACTGATGATAATTTCATCTGTGTTACCTTGGATTGGTGGCCACATGACAAGTGTGACTACGGCCAATGTCCATGGGGCTATGCATCTGTCATAAATTTGGTAATAGTTTGGGACTTGATGAAATTGTATGGACAATTTGAATTCTTCCAAATGCATAATGCTGTCTCCTTTTTTTCCAGAACTTGTCTCATCCTCTTCTTGCAAGAGCTATCCAAGGTCTGCATTATTTCTTAAGCACAAATTTACCTTGATGAATGATAGTATCAATCTGCATCATTTGAGTTGCAGACAACTTGTTACGACATAATTAATTAGTCTTGGTGGCTTCACAGCTTTCAGGAACCTGAGGATACGAATCGGGGGTTCATTGCAAGATCAAGTATTGTACGATGTAGGAAACCTGAAATCTCCTTGCCAGCCATTCAGAAAGATGAAAGGTGGGCTGTTCGGATTTTCAAAGGGATGTTTACATATGAAGAGGTGGGATGAGTTGAACTTCTTATTTGGTAGAACAGGGTAAGATTTAGTATGCTTCATATAACATGCCAATATCCAACTCAACACAACTGGATCTGCTCTGCGGATTTTCATTTTCTGTTATGAGACTTTACATAGTTTTACGCCAGAAGTATCAAACTAGAAATGCTGTATTTGCAGGGCTATTGTGACATTCAGCCTGAACGCCCTCCATGGGAGGCACCATATAAGGAAGAGTGTCTGGGGAGGAGCATGGGATTCCAGTAATGCTTACGATTTTATGAACTACACCGTCTCCAAGGGTTATAAGATAGATTCATGGGAATTTGGTATATTAACTTGGACAAGCTTATTCCCTGTTTAAATTCATCGTTTTTTTCACCTGTTGGGTCACTTCATTCTGGCAGGCAACGAATTAAGTGGAAATGGAGTCGGGGCAAGTGTCAGCGCTGAGCTCTACGGAAAAGATGTGATCAACCTTAAGAATATTATAAATGATTTATATAAAAACTCCGGCTCCAAGCCTTCACTTGTAGCACCTGGTGGATTTTTCAATCAGCAATGGTTTACCAAGTTTCTCCAGGTTTCAGGTTCCGGAGTAGTCAATGTTATGACCCATCATTTATACAACCTAGGACCAGGTATGCTATTCTGATGCCACAATCTTTTTGGCACTTAACTAACAAGTTCAATGATTAAGACTTGAACACGAGTCTTCTAATGAAATAACATTTAATTATTAAATAGATGATTCCAAAGTTCCATGGCAGGGGTAGATCCTAACCTTGTAAGGAAGATGTTGGATCCCTATTATTTGAGCAAAGTAACAGAAACTTTCAGCAGTCTTGTCCAAACCATTCAACAGAATGGTCCATGGTCTTGTGCATGGGTTGGTGAATCCGGCGGTGCCTATAACAGTGGCGGTCGTCACGTTTCTGATACATTTGTAAATAGCTTCTGGTAATCTTGGCCTACCCAAGTCTTGAACTAATAGTAGAATTTTAACTGTCAATCAGTTGCATGTTTCTGAGAATAATGGTAGTATTTCGTTTAAACGACTCTCAGGTATCTAGATCAGCTTGGAATGGCATCCAAATACAATACTAAAGTATATTGCAGGCAGTCGCTAATCGGTGGAAACTATGGTCTTCTAGATACAACCACACTCGTCCCCAACCCTGACTTTTACAGGCAAGATCATGGCATTTTTATTCCCTTCCCTTTCTTTTCCTGTGTCCGCCTGAGACAAAATCTAATCAAGAGTTGGCTGTCGTGGTGGATGTTTCGTTCCCAACAGTGCACTTCTATGGCATCGACTTATGGGGAAAGGTGTTCTGGCAGTTGGCAGTGATGCTTCACCATACCTACGTACTTATGCCCATTGTTCTAAAGGAAGAGTAAGGCCATCTTCTTTTTGTTGGTAAAACATTCGAACATTGTTCAATTATTTATTCATCAATCAATTCATTACAGGCAGGAATAACATTACTACTAATCAATCTAAGCAACCAGACTGATTTCATAATCAGCGTTGAAAATAGCATGACAATGAAGCTGGAAACAAAAGAGATGATGCACAGAGAAAGCCGATTTGTGAGTGGCCTGAAGAGATCAGTTCCACGGGCTGAAAAGGGAGTATCATCAGACGAATCATTAACAAGAGAGGAGTACCATTTAACTCCAAAAGATGGGTATCTTCAGAGCAAAACCATGGTTCTGAACGGAGTCCCGTTACAGCATACCGAGGATGGAAACATTCCAAGGTTAGACCCTGTTTACAATGATCTGAAATCTCCAGTGTATGTCACTCCTCTGTCTATTTCCTTCCTGGTCTTCCCGAATTTTGAGGCCCCCTCTTGTGCTTAATTGGCTTCAGTCATTAGATTTGCACTAATTTGTACAATCAGTAAATAAGAGAAAATCGAATAAATTAAATTATGAAGTAATAATAATAATAATATAATGAATAAATTAAATTATGAATTATATAATATTATAATTTTAAAATTTAGAATTCTAGAAGAAACATTGAAATTTAAATCTTCGGAATTTCTTGTATTTTAAAAAGATGAGCGACAGGTGTTGCCATAAATTACCAGAAATTTTTAAAAACAAAAAAAAAAATCGGAAAACGCAGCGTTTTAGCTTTCAAGACGGCTGATGGTCGGTGAGAGTTCATGGATCAACCGTCCTTCCCTTTCTTCCATATTGAGTACAAGCAAAGGAGAACGAAAAACCAGAAGAACAAATGGCATCAAGAGGTGAAATTCTGTCGCTGTATCGTTCGCTTCTACGCACAGCACGCCATTTCCGCGACTACAACATCAGAGAATACGCTACGCGCCGCACAATCGATGCTTTCCGTGGAAATCGTAACATGACCGATCCTTCTTCAATAACAGCCGCTTTTTCCGAAGGCAAAACTCACCTTGATGTCGCCAAACGACAGGCCGTCGTCTATTCCCTTTATGCCTCCCAAATAAAGAGTGTTATAGAGATCAATTCCTCATCTTCCACTACTTTTTGAGCAAAAGGGTAAATTTTTAGCTGTTATTTGTATGTATTCCCAGGTATTTAACTATAATACAGCAGCTTATGTTATAGTGTAATTAGTTGAGTTAATTATTATGCTTTTCGGTTAATTTAATGATTCTGAAACTATTGAGTTTGTGGGTGTTGCAATAAATGTTCATGTTTAACAAATATAAATGGCAAGATTGTCGAAGTTTGATCTGTTTATGACGTAAACCATGTATCCCATCAACTTGAAATCAGAATGGAATTAAACCCTAGTTTTCAGGGTTGCATTTTTTGTCACCATCTGTTCTTTGGTTGGATTTTGATTCTGATTATTTAAATACTGATCTCTACTTAGTTGAAGACTTTGAACTAAACAAAAATCATATGAGCAAGCGACTTCGAGCTTAAGAATGAGAAAGCTGTAATAGAAAATTTCAGATCCTTAGACCGTAAAATCCACATCAACAACTAGTAGAAAGGTTTGGTGCCATTAATAGTGAATTTTTATCTTAAC
Organism: Dalechampia spathulata; assembly: GCA_948192965.1. Lineage (NCBI taxonomy): Eukaryota > Viridiplantae > Streptophyta > Magnoliopsida > Malpighiales > Euphorbiaceae > Dalechampia > Dalechampia spathulata. Next base: position 13,703 of record CANYBF010325450.1, read on the forward strand.
ATCTCCATAAATAACAAGTGCAAAACGGCATGCTATGGTTTGTGACTAGGAACTGTTAAAGCTCCGTATATAGTATGTTTTTGCCGTTATTTGGGTGTACATGGTTCGTGAAGCCTCGCTTATTCTTTACATTTGTTGCCACTTGCCATCCCATTATGCTAAACAACATGACTAGTAGATTGAATTTTTTCCATTGAATTGACTCCTACGGTATGCTCAGTGCGAGGGAGGGGAGAGTTTGGTAAGTAAGATGGCTTGCCATGCTTCATAGTAGTTGGAGAATTTGACTCGCATGCTATCCTTGTCTACATTATAAAATAGCCTTTTCTTTTTCCTAGCTACTTCTCATTGTTTGTTGATCTTCAGTAAGCTGATATGAGTTTTGATGAATGTATAGGCAAAAGAAAAAGTAACTAAAACATTTTGTCGTGAAAATATGCTTCGAAGTTCAGTTAAAGTAACTGAACATGACAATTTGATTGCAGTTTTGCGATTTTGCAACTATATGAAAAAAAAATTACATGTGGCCCTTCAGCTGATTCTTGAATCTGTAAAAGAATGAATGGATCTGTACAATCTTGAAGTTTGTTTACTTGAAAACCATAGCCAAGATTGGAGCTTTAGTTAGAGATCAAACCTACAAGTTGTTCATGCTTGAGTCTGCTTTCAATCCACCATGGATCAAATCCCACAAGCCCACTACATTCTTCTTCAGCAGGAGCAGGAAGATTAAGATCAAGAAAGTCTCTAATTGGTGGTGGAATTGATTCTTGGATTGAAATGTTGAGATTGTTTTTACCCTGATCACTTGCTGTTACTAAATGAGATCTCTTATGACCACCTAATGCTTGTCCTGATGGGAACACTTTGAAACAGATTGGACACTCATGTCCTTCACTCTTTTTTGCTCCATAAGAACTTGTCGCAGCTTTGTTATCACTATGTATGGCCAATTGATCAACAGAAATTCCATTTTTGATGGACCTGAAAGTAAGCTTATCATCTGCCGTTGTTGAGTCAGGAGCTTGTTCAGTTTCAATGCTTTTGTCACTGCTGTCAATTTCTGAAGCAAAACAACCTTTAATCTTTGAATGACTGGCTCTATGCCCTCCTAATGCTTGGTATGAATGGAAAACAATGTTACAAGAAGTACACTCAAATCTGCTGCTTCTTTCAGAGTTCTTGAAGTATTCAGATTTCAGTTCTGGCTCCAAAGAATTTTCGAACTTCCGCTTGTTTAATTTGCAGTTACTTGGAGTCATCTCAGTTTCCTTAGTCGAATTCTTGTCCAATTCAGTCGCAGGAAGATCAGTTGCATATTCATCATCAATCTCGGACTTTTTAACTTTGCCGCTTTTGATAAGTCCCTTTCTTGTTGAACTTCCGGGAACAGGGAATTCAAATTTCCTGCTTTGAATTCTGAAATCATCATTTTCCAATCTTCCATTCTTAAGCTTCTTGTCACCATAAGCTTTTGCTTTCAAATTCTCAGTTCCATCGCATACGGAGATCTTGCCTTCAGGTTTAGGACGGACAAGACCATATTTATTTGCAAGAAACACAGAATTGTTATCCGAAGATTCAGCAACAGAATTCAAACCATCACCCAATTGACTAACATCTCTAGAAAGCATCATCAAACACATAGCAACCTCTTCTTGTTCTTGTTGATCAATCTCAGAAACAGAAGAGGCATTATTTGCAAAAGACAAAGAAGAAGAATCTGCAGTACCACCAATGTACCTTATTCGCCTTTTTGATCTTTTTCTTCGATTAAGAGTGGTAGTTTCATTGTCAGACTGACTATCAACAACCAGCAGCTTATGATTGTTGGCAATTGTCGAAGAATCTTGCTGCTCCTCTTCAAGGCTATGATCATTGTCGTTAGAGACTTTCTCTTTTCCTTTCTCCTGTGAATGACACTTCATATGACCAAATAAAGCTTTCGAAGATTGAAATACTCTGCCACACTCTTTGCAAGATTTTTCAGGAAGAGAAGCATCTTCACTTGAAAGATGATGATGATCAGCAACGATTCTCCAATTTCTCTTTGGATTTTCTCTAAGGCCATAAGCAGTAATTTCGGTGTTATTAGCTCCATTATTGATGTAGTTGGGGAGAGATGGAAGCTTTTTCTTGGTGAGCTTAGTACCATCAGCCTGAGGTGAAGTGTCATTGATCATATGAGACCTCATGTGGCCACCCAATGATCTACCGCAAGAGAAGCTCTTGCCGCAGAATTTGCATACATGTGGTTTCAATTCTCGTTCTTCTTCCATGGAAATCACAAGACTGAAGGTCGGGGAAACTTCAAATCTGATCAAACAGCTTGAAGCAAAGCTAGGACCCAGATCAGAAAAACAAGGAAAGTTCAAATCTGGGAAGAGAATTGCATCAGATCATTCATTGAATTGATTAAACAACAACCCATCTAAGTTTCAAGGAAGACAACGAAAGAAAGAAAGGATCCTGAAACAAGCTTTTCATTGAGCAAATTGGGAAGATGAAATTCACAAAGAGAAAGAAAACAAAGATCAAAGGAGAGAAGCAGAAGCTGTTGCCTTTGTTGTTAAAGATGGGAAGAACAAAGCCACAGAAGAAAGAAAGAAAGAAACACCAAATGACAATTACGTTGTTTTCTTGCTTGCTTGCCTGCTTTCGTTTCTCTCTCCCTGATCCATCCTCAACAACACCTACACCATATTTGGGAGGAGAAATCCATGCATGGAAGCAAAGTTCAAAAAAAAAAAAAAAAAAGGAAAGAGCAAGAGAGAAACAACACGTGTACTCAAACACTTCAACTTCAGTAGATATAAAGCTTGAAACTTGATTAAATCAAAGGCAATTACGTACGTTTATATCAAGAAAAACATTAAAATATGATCATAGCATATGTTAAAGTTGATTAAATATGAGAATTGGGATGGAATTATAATAATGAAAGGTAAAGGGTAAGTTAAATGTGTGGAAGCAACCAACTAGCAACTAACTATTCCTTACTTTGTCTTGCTATCAAAGAATAACCCAACACTCACTCCCAACACCAAATTCTAAAGTCCCACCTTCCGCCTCTTCTGCTTTTCCGCTTTCTCCTGCATTCTTTCTTTCTTTCTTTCTTATTCCCCATCCTTGTTTTTTGTCTCCTAATTTTTCTTTATCCATTGAGTTCGATATATAGAATTATGAATACCCTTAAAGTCATTTGTTGTAGCAATGAACTCATCAATCTCATTTTTACATCCTTAAATTTATTTATGGTACTAAAATAAAATAATAGATCATGTAAAAATAACAAAAATATGATTAGTTCGAGGCAGGTAATAATTGAAATATAAGGTTGCAAGTAACTAATGATTGAATCTTTAAGAAAAATAATGGCCCTTTGTCTGAATTTTCTGTTCCTTTCTCCTCATGGTGAAAAATTTTGGATTTGGATGTTCAAATTCTAACTTTATATACATTGATTATCTATATTGTTTTTAAATAATTATATTCCAATATTTATATTTTATTAAATATATTTTAAATTTTAATGATTTAATCATTTTGATGAAATTATTTCTTAAAAATAATCTCATTGCATATCAATAATAAGTTTGATCCTTCGTATCATTTCATATCATTTTTTTTAATTTTAATATATGTTATTTCATTTTTTCTGATTCAAATTAATAATCAAAACTATTAAATAATAATTTATTAGCATTAATGAATTATATGATATGAATATCTGTTTTTTAAAAATCAAAAAAATCTAAAAATATATCAGAAATTCAGAGAAAAATGAAAAATTTTACAAGAAATAATAATAATAATAAAATTAAATAATACAACAGAAGAAAAACAAGAAGGGGGGCATTATCTGCCACAACGTTTGGAAGTACAGGAATCTACAATCCCATGCTCATTTCTATTTTTTTTTTTAAAAAGGAACTTTCTTGGATATTTACAAGCTATACGGATATTTACCTCATCATTACTAATTTTTATTTATTTTCATTATTCTTAACTAATTTTTCAAAAATTATTAATTATTTGTTTACCTTCTAATAATTTTAAAGGACAATAAGAAGATAGAAAGAAAATTGGCTTTTATTGCATAAATAAATTATAGTTGTTAATATGTTATTTGGATAAATAATTAACCATACTTTAATCAACATGTGCATTATATATATATATATATATGTATGTATGTATGTATTTACTATATCATATATGGTGAATATGGTCTACGTGAAGCTTAATTAAGAAAACTAAAAACTAAAAGCATGAAACAATAATTTAAAGTTAATTACATATTTATTTGGGAGCTTCGTATAAGAAGTCAAGCATTGAATAATAGAGTTGTTTACATTTAATTAATATATAAATAAGTATATTTTAGTTATGTGTTCATCAATAATTTATTTATATATGTATATAGAAAATATATGTAAATATCTCATTTACATGTACACATAAAAATGTATATAAGTTTAACTTGGTTTATCATATGAACTTATAATGTACATTTTTTAAGTAGATGCATAACTTATTTTTAATATTAATGTATTTTTTTTATGGACACATGCATATTTAAAATTAATGGTAAATAAATATATTTATATGTTTAAATTTATTGATAATTAACTAAGATTAGTGATCAGTAAATGATGAATCAGCATCAAATTAGTATTGATCAACTACTACTGATAAGTATTAAAAGCAAAAGCTAGAATGATAAAAATAATTTCAAAATAATATGAACAATATCTGACAGGAGAGCATGACCAGACCAACACCTTTAATCCAAGGGTACCTTTACAAATGTAGGGCTATTAAGAATTTGATGAATCAATTTAGTCATGTGTAAATGATACACACACATGCATCATTTAGGTTAGCTGTCCATTTGGTTTTCCCACCGGAAAACTACTTCAATTTATTTATTATTAAAATTTGAAAATATTGTTATGATTTTTTTCCAAAAGAAACTGGAAAAAATCAAAAAAATTAATTTAAAATAATTCAAAAAAGCATTTTGTTGATATCGTATAGCAATAACAAGTAATTTCTGCATTAATTAATGGTTAAAAGGTACAAAATTCTGATAATAAATAATAAAAAGAAAAGAAGAAATACTAAATCACCCTTGTCTCGGTGACAAATACAGTACAGCTATATTTCTGTAAGAAGAAAAATTGGAGTTGATTTACAAGCATGCCTCCGCTAAGATAAGAGCACCGTGTTAAACACCCAAAAATACGAGGACTTTCGTATGAAGAGATACAATCGGCGGTGTAAAATTGCACAAAATTTTCATGGGGAGGGACAAAATCAGTGGGTAACCGACCATGGATGATCTAAGTCAGCCTAACTGCCATTTCTCGAAGAAGTGTGCTCTTCTGTGAAGCATTAATTACATGACTGCTTTCAGCATTTTCAAGCACATCAGTGACTATGGCAGCTGCATGACCAAGGGATTCCTCAGCTGTCCTCTTCAACATGAAAGCCTGCAAAGCCAAAGGAATTTGACTAAACAAATCGATTCTGCGAGTAATCTGCGTATGTTTTGCTGCTGTGACTTGAGGGAAGAAGACGAGGGAAAGGGCAAATCTTCGACATCATGGAGAGCATTTCAATGGCATCAAAAAGCTAAATGCATCTTAAAATAAGTCAAAAAAGACGTACAGCGATATCGACATCGTCAGTTCAAAACAGCACCACAGAATAAATAATAAAATGAAAATAAAGAACATGAGCCCTTGTGCTAAAGGGAATGCTTGACGAAATTGGGTGGTTAAAACAGCTCACATTGTGTAACTAATTTGACCTGGTTACAAGATGATGCGTAAATGACAGATCGAGCAGAAAAAAGGATACATCTTGTTCTGTGTAGTATGGCACACAAAGATAGTACGGCACTTATGCCTCTAAATGTGGGAGAAGATCCCACCAGATGGCTTTATTTTTAATTGACCAAGGACTAGATCAGAATCAATGAGTCCATAATAAATGATCCCATTGTTTTCAACAGATCAAGGTGGCGGTTAGAGGATTTAACAAAATAATTAAAAAAATAAACTATCATAATTTTTTCATGCTCGTTGCAAATTGAAATATCATTTGTACAAATAAGAAGCACTTTCGTAGTGGTTGCAAAGATTATGCGTAAGACTGAATCTAGCAAAGTCATTTTGTGATTACTTAAAACCATGAGAGTGAGGGAAAGAGAGAGGGAACCTGTCCATGGTGAGAGACAGCCAAAGTGCATTGATGCTGAAACCACGGTTCTCCATCAATCTGTACAGGTAGTGGCGCAAGAAGCTGTATCTGTATTGACCGGCCTTGAGCAAGTCTTCGGGCACGAGAAAGACCCACCTGTTAGTACAAAGAATCTCAGTTTCATTCATCAGTACAACGCCCACATGGAAAGTAGAGATATTCTGATTGAAAAGAAAGCTAAGCCCAAGTACGCAGACAAGACATCATTTTTACTCGTATGAAAAAAAAAGTCAGGAAACCTAAGGTAGCAGCAAAGCAAAACAAAGAATCATTGGCGAGAATTTCAAGCAAGAAAATCTGCAAATTTCAGATGTTCTGGAACATCATTCTAAGAACCCCGAATACTACAATATAATTATCAAAACATACACATGCAGAAATATATATTATTTTGACAAAAATTTTACTTACCTGAAGCTTCCCAAGGTGCCATGTCCCAGAAATGCTCACAACCTCCAGTAACTTATCATGCATAGACTGTGGTCCGAAATTATCATAAGATTCATCCTCATTTTGCCATAGGTCAACACCACCCATATAGCTTCCAATATTCGCAACAAGTACTCCCTCTGCATCCTAAAAAGTACAAAGGAAATTCCATAGTTTCTGATGAATCGAGAATAATATTATCTGAATGATATAACACCAAAACCTTTCCATGTACAACAATTTAGTACCTGCTTTTAAAAACTGAGTTTCTTCAAAGCATTATCTTTATTGAGCTATTCTTATTTAAATTAACTAGAAAAAAAAACATAAGCACATCTTTTTTTCTTTGAAGCCTATTCTGCAGTTGTGGAAACTAAAGTCATATTTTTAACATGACTCCAGAACTCGAGCAGACATAGTGTCCTTTGAGCATCGTGTTTCAAAAATTCTTTTTGAGAAAAAGCACCATTCAGATGATTTTGCTAGAAATTGTTTGGAAATAATTTTTGTATGCTATTTGGTTATTTTCATGATAAAATAAAAGATTATGTTAATCGAATACAGGCTGATTTTTTCAAAAATCAATTGCAACAACCATGTAAATGAAAGACTACAGTGAACTGTAAACCTAATGCATACAAGTTATCAGAAAATGTTAAATTTATTTTACCATCAAGATAAATGAAAGGAAAATGGCACTAACCTCAGGAACTTCTATTTCAACACCATCCACTTCCACTCTAACTTGCCATGGAAAGTCTGCAAGTGTCCTATCCATCATACTCCTAGCACCTTCTCTTGCGTAAAGAACTTTGTTCATAAACTGCAGTTACATAATAATTTCAACCTCTGCAGGCATATTGTAACAAATTCAACAAAATTGCAGATATATTTGAAGTCAGTTTGCCAACTAACATTACGATAACTGAAAGACAGAAGCAACAGAACAGCATAACCCCACATAGCAAGTTACCTAGTTGACTAAAGATCCACCACCATATAAAACACAACAATTCTTTCATGCATGTCTCACTATCAAATAAGATACAACAATACTTTTTCTTTCCCACATCTACTTTTTCCATATTTCTTCAGCGTATCAGAATGTCAATACATATGTTCTGATTAATATCTACCTAGTACCACATTTTATTAGCATTTCTACATACGCAGAGTGAATGCAAAGTGATACGGCATTCATCCTAAATCTAAACGTAAAAATCCAAAGCACAGATTCACTCTGTGATTATCATCAAATCTCAGTAAGCACTACCCAGTGCAAATTTTATGCTTTCTCATACAAGCAGTTTTGATACTCGAAGTTCAATGAAAGGGTACCAAAACAACACATTGCCCTCTGAAATTGTAATTCACATGTGCTATCAATTGAGATGCAATATTTTCTTGCTGGAATATGGCTAATATAGTCGAAGACTGGAAACCAAACTTATCCTTGGCGATTCTGATTTCTTGTTAAATATTTCGCAGAGTAGTTGGCAATCCATCCAAGCCAAAAGAATCAGTACCTGATTATAAAACTTCTCAGGATTTTCTTCACGCAAATTGTGGATTTCCAGTGCAACCTTTGCATCACAGCCAACTCCTGTAAATGATGCTTCTCAAAATAAGCAATAACATTGCACAAGAAGAACGATGAATAATATAAACTCTCACCCATGTCAACCTCTCAAGTTCCAAAAATTATAATAGTAGCAAGATTACACAAAAACTGCCAAGAAAACTGATCATACAACATTCAGAACATAATTTTGATGATAGAAGCAAGAATTTTTAGCAAAGATACTTTGGGACCACTATGGCCAAGTCCTACTTATGAGTTATTTTATCGATACAGCAGCTTATAGCAGGCAAACATATAATAATAGACCAAACTATCATATGATAGGATCCATAAAATCATTAGCTTGCATCCACAACTTCATAATAAAACAATTACCTACCAAGATAATTGTTCATAAATTTAGGTGACATAAGTTGTTTCTCCTGATGGTCTACAATGGCTACCTTCCAACGATCAAGAATGGTTACTGCAGCATGCTCTATATGCTGTAATAATGTGCAAAGCCCGCCTTGTTTCTCAAAAGGCCCCAAACCACCTCCCCAGGATAGCACTCTAGCAAGATCATTGCCAGTTCCAGCAGGAAGAATAGCTAGAGGAGGGGGAGAAACAAAATTTTGCTTGTCTATGGCATCCAAAACCCATCCCACAGTACCATCTCCTCCGCATACAAGAATTCTGGAGTGAGGAACCTTCCTGAAAAACTGAAGTCCTACTTCTGGACCCTGTGTTGAGCTCAACTCAAATACCTGTAAATAATACTGATTTAAACAAGCCTCCAAAGCATCACATAGGAAACCATGCAACAATTAGAAACAATGACTGAAAACCATTCCCTTAAAAGTATACCAGAAAAGGGTTAATATTTAGATGAACTTCTTGTAAATCAGAAACAATGACTGAAAACCACTCCTTCAAAAATATACCAAAAAAGGGTTACTAAATCATTTTAAAATGACATTCTTGTAATTTGATTGAAAGGATTAGTGCAATGTACTTAAAACTGAACAAGCGGAACCACCTATTGAGGTGAACAGCGGAAGCTCACAATTTCCATTGATCTAGTTAATGAAATCGTAAAATGCACGTAGGCTTTTGCTTCCACATACAGGGATATAGACAAATGTATTTGTGTCTAATGTGCACATAACGCATCACCTTAGTTTGGTCAATCAATCGACAATTGTTTTAGAGGTAAAACCTAAATCAATTTGGTTGATTTAACTGAACACCTTCTCCTTTGCTGCTCTGTTCACTTTACTTTATTGTATTATCCTCAAACAGCGCAAGCTAGATAAATTAAATGCACAGAAAACAGTGAAATAGCTCATCAGCAGTTCAAACCTGAACAGGATTCAAAAGTAAATTCAAACGATGCCTGAGAGAATCCCCACGCTGAGCTCCACTTTTCTTGTTGATAAAGACTAACAATGATCTTGCATCAGAAGGCAAATCAATTATTCCATATCTCTGCTTCATTCCTAATATCTGAGATTCATCTTTATGATTAGCTGATCCACTTCTTATGAAGCCCGTCTTATCCTCAGTGCTAACGTTGTGGGTACTAACCACACTTAAGCTACTATTACAGCTTTCATTCGCACCATGAGAACCATTTAGTGTTGGACGGCCATTAGCTGTGCTTTCTTTGGACATGTCACAAGCACTATCACTGTTAAAGGATCTGTTACCATGCTTGTATTTCTTACGCTGACCCCTAATGCTGGCACGTACTGAAGAAGCAATTTCGTTTGCCCCAAGTGTGATAGAGCTCAAAAGTCCACCTGATAAATGTAATTCCTTAACATGAAGAGGAGACAAAATCAGCCTTCTAAATGGGCCTAGATCACAAACATCACCAGTTTCATTTGACATGCTACAATGACAATCGACATGTACTAGCCGTTGACACCACAAGCAACACCACACAGGCGATCCACTAAGAAAAGACCCGATACATGGCTCTTCGCAATGACTACAAAATGAAGTTTCATCGGATTGATCTGTTTTCTCTTTCCATTGAACAGCCCATTGGTGCATCACACAACTAAATCCAATCATAGAAATACACTTACAATCTTCGTGCGCACTTGAAGAGCAACTCAAGTGCGCTGCAGCACCACAAATGTTACAATGGTGAATAAAACTATCTGATGCAACTGTAGGTCCAAGAGTTTGAGAAAAGGACATAGCCTTGAAACATACACAACAACTTAGATTCTTTCCACGAGAAACAGATTCAAGAATCCAATCATGTCGAGCAACAGGAACCTTATGCCTTATTTTGGGATTCGTCTTTGACTTGGCTATAGCTTTCGTACAGCTTAAATTAATATTTCTTCGCCATTGAAAAGCAGTGTAAGCTATAGTTAAGATCCCAACTAAGGCAGCAAGAAAGCAAGATAAGATAAAAATACGAGACTCGGTTGGATTATTCCAACCAGGAAGAAACATCTGAATTTCTCTATCATCGTCCATTCTTCAAAATCTATTTTGTCCTCATTCTATCTATAAGCTTAGCATAATCAAAGAAATGTACCTAAAAATCACAAAAATATCTATATTCTCCTCCAAACTATTTCTAGAATAGAAACTCAATTACATCCATCTCTATAAATTCTCATATACATATGTATGGTATCAATGCTTGAAGCCTGCAATCCCATTTTCACTTTAACCAAACAAAAAACATATTCCATCACATTAACAAAAAAAAAACAGAGCATTAAATCGAAAATCGACGCCACTTCTCACAAAGAAGGATCCAAAACCTGTCAAAGGAAAATGCAGGGAATTAGCAGTAAAACACAAATGTATATTTCGTCAATCAGGAAAAAGGAAAAAAAACATTAAAAAAAAACGTAATAGCTTACGCGCAATCAACACGGAACTGGAGACGATAGCTTGAATCCCTAACGTCGATCAAAAGAAACTATAGCTTGTGAGATTAAACAACAGGATAAATATATATGAAAGGAATGAATGAATCTAAGATTTGCTATTGGAATTGGAGATATAAAAGAAGCATGGGGCTTTCCTTTCTCTTTCTTTCGTTCTAACTACGGGTTTTGAATTTTTTTGCATTTCTTTATTATAGCGCATGTGTGTGTTTATATAGGAAACCAGTGGAGCCATGGATTGGAGGCAATTTTGAGTTGCACGTTATATTGAAATGGGCCCTCCTGTATCTGATTCCCGACGTCGGCATACAGTGTAAGTTATGCTACGTCGTCGTTTTATGGAAAACCCAACTTAAATCCATTCATATATCATTAATTATAATTAAGAAAAACTATTAATTTAAAGATGGAACAAAGCGAAAATTTAATTAAAAGATTGAATAAATTGTGATATGATCGTTGATGTTTGAAGGTGAGTGGGATGATGATAAGGCAAGTGATCGTCTAGACACCAACACAATCAAGAATCCCATTCGAACGGATGATTCAGAAGAAAAGGAGTTTGTTTGTGGCAAGACTCAACCAAGTCATGGAAATGGTCTTAATTCGTTACCCAGTTCAACTAATACTAGGATTCCACTCCACTCCCAACAGTACTTGCATGTATAAATTATTGAATGACATGTATGTCCATGGTGGATCTCTGAGTCATCATCGTTATGGAAATTCAAGATGATATTCTGTCGAAACTCCCACCTGGGATCAAATTCAGACCTACGGATGAAAAGTTGATCACTCATTATTTGATGAAAAAGGTCGTTTGCCAGCCTCTTCCAGCTCATATTAATCAAGAGATTGATGACAATGTGTTCCACAGCAAGCCTCCATGTGATCTTGGTAATTTTCTAACCGAAACTGAGTCTCTCATATTCTATACGTGCTTATTTTGCATGTGTTTATATTGATGATTGCAATGTGACAGTTTCGTCTGAAGAAAGGGAGTGGTACTTCTTCATCCATGGAAGAGACGATGAAAAAGAAAATGAAGGTTCGATTAGAATTGTTGGAGAAAGAAACGGATTCTGGAAAGTAAATGGAAATGGAAATGGAAATGGAAAAGAAAAATCAATTTGTGATTCTGATGGAAAAGTTTACGCTTTCAAAATCCATTTAACTTATTTTCAGGAAAGTTTCCGGATCATGCCAGAAGAACTCATTGGGGGATGGACCAGTATCAACTTTCTGTCGATCAAGCTGACAAGTAGCTAGTTTACCTCGTCCATCATCTGCAAACAAATTTTCATTAGCACCTTCGAGTTCGAAGCTCAATCATTATATATGTGGATATTGTTCAAAAAAAACCAACAATATAAAATGATAATTTAACATATTCATAAAATTATTTGACATGATAGAGGGTGCAAAATGATAAGCTAACAAATTTCCTAATGCTTTATCTGATGAAGAAAGCTGAGGAAATTTTTACGGGAAGATCCACCCTCTCCAATGCTCGTTATTGTCATTCCCTGCAGTTTCGAAGAATTGGCTTTTATATCACCAGCAGAGAGCAGTTTCTGTATCTTGGTTTTGATTTCATGCCGAGTTACCATTCCATTGTCATCTTGATTTACCTCTAGACCTACCTTCCAACCTTGGCAAATATAATCCCTGTTATGAAATTGATCTACAACGTATGGCCAGCATAGAAATGGCACCCCCATGCTTACGCCTTCCATTGTCGAATTCCATCCACAATGAGAAAAGAAACATGCGGTAGAAGGATGAGCTAACACCTTTTCCTGAGGAGCCCATTTCACTATCTTCCCGTAGTTTCCAGTTCTTTCCAAGAATGCATCAGGGAATTCTGCATTCCCTCCATTGAGAAAATCTGATCTAACAACCCACAAGAATGGTTGGCCCGTCATTTCAAGTCCAAGTGCTATTTCGTTAAACTGTTGCTGACTGCAGATTACTGAGCTGCCAAATGCAGCATAAATAACCGACCCTGTAGGTTGTTTATCGAGCCAACTTAAGCAAGTTGAGTCTTCAGGCCACAGGTTTCCAGAAAAAGGTCCAAACTGAGGATTCGAAGAAAGTGGACCGATGGGTAAAATGTTGGGAATCAAGTGACAGGCTGATGGTTCAAGTTCGTAAAAGGAATTGACAATAACTAAGTCAGAAATTCTGACATATTCTCCTGTGTTTTTGACAAAATATCTGAATACGAATTTCTGCAGGTTCGAATCACCTCGAACGCTCCATAAGAGTTCGTCTATATTCCAGGCAGGAATATCATTGGACAAACAAACAGGCTCTTCTGTAATTGGCATTCCTGCATAGAATTTCAAGTATTCTATCAAACATCAAATATGAAATAATTAACAAAGAAAATATAAACGAAGAATTTGACATGGTTAAAGAGTCAGATTAGCTGTGTTACCATGAATATCAATGATTCCAGCCTCGATAAGCTTAGGAGCATTGAGTATTAACGCCAAGTTTCCTACTCCATAAGGTACAAAAGCAACAGTCTTGATGTTCATGTTCTTGGCAACTTCCAGCGCCCATCCATTTGTTACATCAGCAATAACATGCGTCACAGGGACATCTTTGCTAGCCTGATTAGTGTTTTCGATCAAATTTTGCAGATGATCGCGCATAAGCTTGGGAGAACTCTCTATTGCTCCCGGCATATCCTGTTCAGCGGACTTCCATCCTTCAGGAATCGAAACTAAAGTTATCGGACACTCCATGATTTTGTCAGACATTATTATAGACTTAATTTTCATGTGGATGGACTCCGTGTTGACAAATGTAACCTTTACGCCATGGCCAGCAAGATTATAGGCCAACTTCATAAGAGGAGAAACATGGCCTTGTGCTGGGAAAGGTACAAATATCACATGCGATTTGCTTCCCATCTTAGACAACTCGTAAACACAGTTTCTTTCTGATATTTGAATCTGATATGAACAAATACTGTCACAAGGTCATTGCCTCCGGTATGATTACTATGTCATGTGCTTATAAGTTTGTTGTTGATGAAGTCATCAATAACGTTGTTACAAGCTTGGGAAGTATCAAACAGCCGTGCGTCTAGAAGCCGGCTCCTGGATTCTGTCCACCGTATTTCGCTTGTTTGCTTGTAATTTGTCCTGTCAGAACACAGTCAGCATTCAGCTATTACAACCGCATTATACATTAACAACCAGACAATCTTAGTGACGTAAAGTTCTATGGCAATACTTCATTAGGGGAAAGAACAAGATCTGACAATATAGTAGGATTCAACCAAAGTGTTTGCATCGACAGATTGTTCGAGAGGTCTGTGGGTTAAATAATAATTGAATATTCGGAGTGTTTATATGTGTTGAATATATTATAGAGTTAAAAATATATGTATCTTTTAATAGCAATTGATTTTTAAAAATTAATAAATATTATTCGATTTTTTTTTTTTTTGAAATTTCAGATATTGAAATAATATTTCCTTCTGACTGATAAAAGATATTATGATTCAAGACGAGATCTCAAGCATCAGGATATCATTCTTTTTAGAAAAAATTTAGAAGTGACTATTATTTGCTTCTTATTTTTATATCAATTTTATTATGATGAAATGAGTTATGATTTACTTATTTTATCAAATCTATCTTAAAAGTATATTATATATTATATATTTATATGATGTTTCAATTCATATGGTAACTTTATATGATAATAAATAAAAATTAAATCAAACTAAATTAATATTTTATTTTATTTTATTTTATTTTCAAATTTTTAAATCAATTAAAATTAGTTTAATCCGATTTAAAATTTAAAAATTTTAATTTGATTTAAAAATAGATCCAATGGAATATTCAATCCTAGTTTCATTATGTAATAAATATATAAATTAGTTATAACTAAGGATGGAGGTAGGTAAACGTAGTTGATGGCGTAGACATCATAGTGTCTATCATGAAGTCATTGTCTGCACCTTTGTACATAATCTTTGTATATTTATGACATATGGGTTGCTTTAGGCTGTTCCTTCTTATCCTCTGCATTATTCTTTTTTTAGTATTTAGAGATACGTAATAAATACATATATACACACAAAATGTCTGACAAATGTAGAATTGATCTTTCCTCAGATTGAGAGACAGGGAAGCCATGCATGGATCACACCAGCAGTTGTTATTGTTATTGCTGCATGAGTTCAACGAAGCTTATGAAATTCTTGTGAGAAGATCCACCTTCACTGATGCTCTTTCTAGCCATTTCCTTCAGTTTTAGAGAATTGGCTTTTATATTACCATCACACAGCAGTTTCTCTATCTTGGTTTTTATTTCATGCCTGGTTACTATTCCGTTATCATCTGGATTTACAGCTAGACCTACCTTCCAACCTTCACAAATATAATCCTTGTTATGGAATTGATCATGAAAATAAGGCCAGCATAGAAATGGCACCCCCATGTTTACACCTTCCATTGTTGAATTCCATCCACAATGAGAAAAGAAACATGCCATAGAAGGATGAGCCAATACTTTTTCCTGAGGAGCCCATTTAACTATCTTTCCATGGTTTTCAATTCTTTCCAGGAATGAATCAGGGAATTCTGCCGTATCCTTTCCGTTAAAAAAATCTGGTCTAACAACCCACAAAAACGGTTGGCCTGTCATCTCAAGGCCATGTGCTACTTCATTAAATTGTTGCTCATTGCAGACTGATATGCTGCCAAATGCAGCATAAATGACCGAGCCTGTAGGTTGTTTATCAAGCCAACTTAAGCAAGTTGAGTCCTCCGGCCACAAGTTTCCAGAAAAAGGTGAGATATGTGTATTTGCCAACAATGGGCCGATGGGTAAGATGTCAGGAATCATATCGCAGGCTGACGGTTCGAGTTCGTAAAAGGAATTAACAATCAGACAATCAGAGATTCTAACGTATTCACCTTTGTTCTTGAAAAAGTTTATAAATAAGAATTTTTGTATCTCTGAATTGCTTGGATGGCTCCAGAAGAGCTCATTCACATTCCAGGCAGGAATATCCTCGGATAAACAAATGGAATCTTCTTTAATTGGGATTCCTGCAGAAAATTACATACTTTTCAAACATCACATACCAAATCATGCACACAAAAATAAATAAATAAACAAATTATATTAAATTATTCCATCAACAAGGTTCGGTGTCAGAGCTGGCTGTCTTTACCATGATTGTCTAAGATTCCAGCCTCGATAAGCCTAGGCACATGCAGGACCAATGCCAAGGTTCCCATTCCATAAGGTACAAAAGCAACAGCCTTGATGCACATTTTCTTGGCTACTTCAAGGGCCCACCCACTTCCTATGTCGGCAATAACATGGGTCACTGGCTCATCATTGTTGGCGTTGACGATCAAATTTTGCAGATGAACCCGCCAAATTATCGGAGCATTCTCCATCGCTTTCCTTGTATCTTGGTTATCAAGATCACCCAGGAATCCCTGAGGAATCGAAACCAGACGTATCGGACATGGCTCAGCAAAACTCTTGGGCATTGCAGACTCAATTTTCTCAAAGATGGTATCTGTTAACACAAAGGTGACCTTGATGCCATTGCCGGCTAGACCGCATCCCAACTTCATGAGAGGAGCGACATGGCCTTGTGCTGGGTGAGGAACAGCCATCACATGTGATTTCCTGCCCATTTCAGAAGAACAAAACCACTGTTTCTTGCACGATTTTTCATCCTGAAATTCTTGTATATATCCCATTTGATATGTCATGTTTGACGTTGATGATAGAGATCTTGTTGTTTAGTGCTGAAACATTACTTCTTGCTCAGGTCATTGCCTACGTTATGATTTCTGTTTTTTGCGTTGTCAATGCCCACACATGTTGTTACTATTTGTGTATATGC
>CANYBF010325575.1:0-11618 GCA_948192965.1 Dalechampia spathulata
GGAGGACTATTATCACACATAATTTTTGGAGATAGCCCTACGACCAATTAAAACCAATCCTATCAAAAATCGCATTTATACGAGTAAAAATGGTATTTTATCGTAAAAATTAATTTTGAGGCCAAAATTAATTATGTAAAAATTATTTTATGACTTTTCTAGAATACTTAAGTCACTGTGAGACTTAAATACCACTGGATACGTCAAAATACGACCAAAATACTACCCAAAATATAGTTTTCTGGAAAATTCACGAGGGATGTGCGCCGCGCATCACGTGATATGTGCCACACATTGATTGTGTGTGGCGCACATCCCATAATGTGTGGCATGCATCAGAGGCCAATGTTCATAAAAATTAAATCTGTCAGTACAGAAATAAACTATAGACAAAATCAAGCAACTTTAATGAAGACAGTACCTCATTTTGAGCATGAATCGGCCTCCGGTTCATCAAACTAAACATTAATTAAGCAATTAATGAAAACAATTAATTTTAAGACTAAAATCAAGTAGATCTAGATGATTTATAATAGATCCAGAACCCCAAGTTCACGATCTAGCTACTGGAGTCACTAGAAAATTCAAAATCGAAGCGGTTCGGGCGAAAATCGGGTTTTTTTATGAAAACCGAAACCAATGTTCACTGTACATGGCCAATGTGCACCACACATTGATTGTGTGTGGCACACATGGGCAACATGTGGCGCACATGATAGAGAAAACCGAAGAAAAATCAAAATTTTTCAACAGAAACCCTAGATCCGGCCTCAATCTAGGTAGATCGGACCCAAAATCAGATTTTTGCTCATGGATTTGCATCTAAATCATGAAAAACAATTTTAAAGTTAAAATTATTTTAGATCCAGTAAGATTTAGGGTAGATCCAAGGCACCCAATGCATGGAAAAGCCTTGAATGGCCTTGGATTGGCCAGATCGGACGAAAAATAGCATTTTCGAGAAAATTTTGAGGTGATGTGCACAGTACATGACCCCATGTGCACCACACATAGCCTGTGTGTGGCATACATAAGGTGATGTGCACAGCACATCCCTCACAGAATAGTGACAGAATGAAGAAACATGAAGAAAACGGGAAATTTACCTTATTCCGGTGGCTTTTCTTCCTTGATCTTGCTTGATTCCATGTTTAGGGAGCCTAAACTAACCAGATTTATCACTAAATCCAAGTTATTTAATTAATCAGAGTTGTAATTAATTGAGTGGAAATTTTGGCAGAGTTTTTGGTGCCCTTAAGGAGCAAATTTTGGATCTATTCAGATGAACCCCGAGCTCTATATTTATAGAGCAATTTTTAAGCATGGCAATTTTGTAATTTTGACCTGGAATATTTGCATTACAAGTGATTTGCCTTATGTAGGCAATAGGGAAGAGTGTTCTGCATACGCAGAATACTCAGAATACGTGGCGGGTCCTGCCAGGCGCCATGGTGGGCCCCACAAGTCCTGAGATATTCTACGCACCAGAACACACAGAGGAAGACACAGGGGTCTATGTGCATAATCGGGATTGATACCGGGGACTAAATCATAGCCGAATCAACAAAGATCCAAAATTATACGACAGTGAAAAGTGAGGATCAACACTATCATGAAGACCAAAGGGATAGGTTTTGATCTTGACTTTGATGAATTCTTAGTCCAGGCTATTTGCCTGTTAAGTTCAAACTCCTAGATGTTCCCAAGTATAGTGAAGTTGAGGATTCAAAGAATCATCTCAAGACCTACACCATGATGATGAGTACTATAGACCTATCAGATGAGCAGATAGTTTGACTTTTGTTCATCTCATTGGAAGACCAATGTTGGCCTAGTATCATAGTCTTAACAAGGCAACCATGGCTGAGTGGAAGCCTCTTTGCACTACTTTTTGCAAGCAGTACAGGTTCAAATTTTATTTTGATTTTACTCTGCTGGATCTAGAAATAGTGAAGTAGATGACTAATGAGTATTTCATAGATTACTTTAGTTGGTAAATGGATAAGTTTATGCTGGTTAGACAAAAACCATCTGAGTCAGACATGATCAACAAGCTTATTATGGGGTCACTACCACTATACTAGGATAAGTTGAAGTATCAGACTTTCCATATATTTAGGGACATCTACTTAGTCAGCCAGCAGATCGAACAAACTAAGGGCCTGAAGAAGGAGCCTACCTTCCTCAAACCTAAAACCACCACATACACCCAAACACATCATAAATCTCATAACATCAATGTCTTATAATCATAAAATCTCATGCTTTGAAACATTAACTAGTCTCGAAGGTACTCAAATCATAGGATGTCACTTTCCAAGGTCTTCGAGTGTCTCATAAAAGACAAACTCCTTAAACCACTCAAACCAAACTTCCAAATACCACCCCTAATCTCAGTAGACACCAAAACCTACTGTCATTACCATCAGTACCATGACCATAACATTGATAACTGCCACTCTCTCAGGTTGGTTATTCAAGGCCTCATTCATTCATGTGAGCTCAAAGATCTCAAGAAATTTAAACCTTCAACCAAAATAAAACCATTGCCCAATTACCACAAAGCCAACCGTACATATATGATTCAATCATGATTGCCAGAATCCTTGGTTCTTAACTCCTCTCCCCTTGACAATAATGGTTCGATATTGGTAGCATTGACATATGGTATGATAGTTAAAAGGATGAGTATGTAGCTAGTCAGGGTTCCTCTAAATCTAAATTAATAGAGGTTTAGAAATCCATGAAAGGTGAGTTGGCCAGGACTCTTAAGGCAGCTAAGCCAGTGTCTAAAGCTCCCAAGCAATAGAAAAGGTTGGGTGCTAACAAGATATTCTCTTAAGTCTGTAACATGACTTGAAGTGGTAAGGTGTTCACTTTTCCCAATCTCGAGAAGAAATCAGATGCTATGAGGAAGTCAACTGAGGTAGACCTCTTGTGGATAAGGCTGGTTCGAGTAGCGCACCAGCTTTGCAACCTATTGATAATGGTAAAAAGGTTGTTCAGCTTAAGAATGTCATAGTCAAGCATTTAAAAAAGACATAGGCTAACATCAATATTTTGGAACTTGGTACTACCCTCCTAGAAACATCAATGGACCATCGTCAAAGCACTTTCTAGTATGAAGATTTCTCCATCTACCTTTACCTGTAGCATGAAGAACCATTTGGTGAACCAGGAGTTACAATCTAGCACAATCACTTTCTCAGATGCAGATTTATCGATCGAGGGTATTCATCATAATAAGAATCTATTCATCAGGGTGCACATCATGAACTTTTCTACGCCTTACGTCATGGTGGATGATAATTCTGGTATTAACGCCTATCCTCTTAAAATGTTTCCCAAGTTTATGATTCAACTTTTAGACTTGAATCTATCAAAGACTATCATTAAGGCTTATGATGAGTCTAAATGGGAGGTTACTATCACCTTCACTCCCATTGTGACTATTAGATTGATCAAGTCAGTGGTGGAGTTCATAGTCCTTCACATTCTTATATCATTTGCTTTGCTATTGGGCAAGCCATGGTTCCATCCACTAGGAGGTGTGATGTCCACCTTGCACCAAAAGATCAAGTTTCCATATGATGAGGGTATGGTTACTATTATAGCTGATGATGAGGTTGCACTAGCCTATATTAGAGAGGATGCCCCTCTTATGACTAGTTTTTAGATCACTACTATTAAAGAACCCAAGTGATACTTATACTAATTGAGTCCCATTATGTAGAAGATGTTGCACAACATGAACTTCATGCCTGATAAGGGTTTAGGCTAGTATTAGCAGGTTCTAGTAGAGTTAAACATCCCTACAATCATGTGGGAAGAGAGATATTGCATTAAGTTTGATCTCTATAATTTGAACAAGCCAAAAGAATGCAAAATGATTACCTTTGTCTAGGGAGAGATGCAACATGATCGTACTCCTAAGTTGCCTAACTTAGATGGCTTCTTCAATTAGTAGTTTTCCATACTTGATGATGTATATGATTTATCAACCTTGACAATGTCCATGAAAGTTTCTACCACTTGTTCCACCATCAACCTTGATGATGATTTCTTGATCTTCAATGATGTTGCTAATCTCACCACTGGTCACCTTAAGCTATAACCCATTAAAGTTATCATATTAGAGTCTAAGCTATAGAGCTTGGATTAGGGGGATCTACTTCTTCAGAAGGTCTGTGAGAATATTGGTACACTTGTAGATAACACTTTTAATGAGTTATGTATAAGAATGATGATGTCCCTATTTCTATACTTTTTTATGATGATGTAATCTCTTCAAAGTTTAATACAATTAAAAATAGCTTTACTTATGTTTGTGATGTGTATTTTGATGGCATTATGCATGAACATGAGTATTACATGAGAATTTTTGATATTAATGCATCACACATAGAAATTGTTAACATTGGCACATATGATAGGTCTAGTCCTCTTTAAAGTGCATCAAATTTAACCTATGATGAGAGAATAGAAATCATCAGAGTGTTGAAATAGCATATAAAAGCCTTTGCTCTAGGCTATGAAGACATGCCAGGTATCAATAGAACTATAGTGTAGAATTCCAATTAGACATAAGTTTAAGCTAGTTAAGCTAAAGTTATGCAGGCTTTAACCATAATGGGCTTAGAAGGTGAAAGAGGAAATCTAGAAGTGGTTGGATGCTAAGTTTCTTAAGGTGGTTGACTATCTTGAATGGTTGGCCAATGTGGTTCTGGTTCCCAAGAAAGATGACAAGGTGAGGGTCTGCATAGACTATAGAGATTTGAACAAAGCATTCCCAAAGGATGACTTTTATTTTCCTCATAATGATATGTTGATTGATAGTGCAACTACTATTGCTATGTACTCCTTTGCTGATGGGTTTTCTGGGTATAATCAGATTCTCATGGTTATTATTGATAAGATGAAGATAGCTTTCATCATAGAATGGGGGACCTACTATTATAAAGTCATGCCTTTTAGCTTGAAGAATGCAGGTGCTACTTATCAAAGAGATACAATAACCCTATTACATAATCTAATCCATAAAGAGGTCAAAGTCTACACGAATGACATGGTGGTGAAGTCTCTAACTAGAGAAGTTCATCAAATGGCTCTTAATAGGTTTTTCACATGGGTTAAGAAGTATGAGCTTAGGCTGAACCCAAAGAAGTATACATTCAAAGTGACATCCGATAAGCTATTGATTCATGTTGTTAACTAGAGGGGTATCTAGGTAGATTCTAACAAGATAAAGTCAATCTGTGAAATGCCTATTCCCAAAATTGAGACCAAAGTTAAGGGATTTATGGGATAGCTCAAAAACATCAATAGATTCATTGCTAAGCTCACCATCATATGTGAGCCTATCTTCAAGCTTTTGAAGAAGAACCAATCATTGGTTTAGGATGAGAACTGCTAGTTCATGTTTGAGATGGTGAAGCATTACCTCTCTAACCCATTGATTTTATAGCTGCCTTGATTGGGAAAACCATTATTGTTATATCTAGCCTTAGAGGAGGAGTCAGTGGATGCTATGATTACTCAAAAGAATGAGGCTGGAGTTAAGTATGTTGTCTACTACCTAAGCAAGAAACTATTGCCAATAAAGTGCAAGTACAATATTGTTAAGAAGCTATACATGGTTGTGGTCTGGGTCATTAAGAAGTTTAGACACCACTTTCAATCATACCAAGTTCAGGCAATCACCAAGTTTGAGCCTATGAAGTACTTGTATGAAGCTGTTTCACTGATGAGGAAGCTTTCTAGGTGGCTAACCTTATGATCAAAGTTTGATGTGTGATACATCACTAAGAAGGTGATCAAAGGTAGAGTGATTGTTGAATTATTAGCATCTAAGCCGGTGGATGACTCTGAAACTTTTGAACTAGACATCCTAGATAAGCACTTGGGGGCAGTTGCCAAAAAATGGCAATTACACTACAATGGTGAAATCACCAAAAGAGGTGTAGACATAAAGGTTTTGCTAATCATTCTTGAAGGCAAACTGATTATGCTTTCAAAGAAGTTGAGCTTCCTAGTCACTAATAATATAGCTGAGTACAAAGCATATCTATTTAGGCTTGAAGTATTGCTAATGATTGGTGCCCTAGATGTAGAGGGATTTGATGATTTGATGCTTATCATTCACTAGTCCATGATGGAATGGGACGTTAAAGAAGAAAGGCTCAAGCCTTACATTGAATACATGAAGCTCATGATTTGTAATTTTAGCTCATGTAAGTTCATTCGCACTCCACGTGATGAGAATCGAATGGTAGATTCTTTGGCTATATTGGCTTCAATATACAAGTAAGTGTAATGTTAAGTTCAACCTGTGTTTATAAAGCAGTCAAAAATTCATTGGTATGAGGGAGAATGGGTTATAGTATTAAACCTACAAGATGAGACTCCATGGTATGTTGATATCATTAACTTTATGAAAACCAGTGCTTATCTGGAGGAAGCCAATAAGATTGATAAGCTAGCTTTACGGAGTTTACCAATTAATTTCACTTTACATTAGGGTGTTCTCCATAGAAGAATGATTGATGGTCTGTAACTTCAATGCATATTAGGGAAGGAGATTAAAATAATCATGCAGATAATACATGCTATTGTATGTGGATCCCATATGAATGGATTGCTTTGTATAGAAAGATCATATACTAATGGTATTTCTAGCTTATCATGGAGATATAGTGCATATAGTTTGTATGGAGATCTAAGTTACATACCATCGGTTGAATTCCAGAATTTGATGATGCCATGGTTTTTCTCAACTTGGGGAATTTATATCATGGGTGAGATCCATCCTAATGCTTCTAATAGGCATTAGTACATACTGGTGGCTGTTGACTACTCTAAATGGGTGGAGGCAGAATCCTATAGTAGACAAGGGGCAAAGCAAGTTACCAAGTTTATAGAGAAGAATCTCATATGATGATATGAGGTACCGTATCATTTAGTGTTTAATAATAGAGTGCAGTTTCAGGCCAAATGTTGGATTTGCTAGAGAGATATAAGATCAAGCCTCATCGATCTTCTCCACATCGCCCTTAAGCTAATGGAGCAGTTAAAGTGGCTAATAAGATGATCAAGTGGATTTTAGCCAAGACAGTGCAGACTTACCAAGACTGGCATAAGGAGTTGCCATTCGCTTTATGGGGTCATAGAATCACTGTAAAGAGTCCTATGAGTTCTACTCCGTACTCTCTAGTTTATAGGATAGAAGCTGTATTACCAATTGAAGTAGAGTTGAAGTCACTTTGGGTTATTCTTGAAGCTCAGTTGCTAGAGCTTAAGTGGAAGAGGGCCAAATATGAATAGCTAGTTATTATTAATAAGAACTGGTTGAAGGCTCTTTATCATTTACACCTTTACAAGAAGCGCAAGGCAAATGCATTCAATAAGAAGGTCAAGCTTGTTACCATACGAGAAGGTGATTTGGTTCTAAAGTAAGTTAGATTGGCTATCCACAACCTGTATAGAAAGTTTAGACCTAACTAGGAGGGCTTATTTCTAGTTAAGAAGATTATATCCAAAGGAGTCATCCATATTTTAGACTTAGAAGGGAATGAGTTTTGCAAACCTATCAACTTTAACCCATTGAAGAGGTATTTTGTATTACTCCCGATGAACCTATCAATCTATCCAAGGAGTCCTATAAGTTCTACTCCCTACTTTCTAGTTTATAGGATAGAAGTTGTATAACCAATTGAAGTAGAGCTAAAGTCACTTTGGGTTGTTCTTGAAGCTCAGTTACTAGAGCCTAAATGGAAGAGGGCTAAATATGAACATCTGGTTATTAGTGATGAGAAGTGGTTGAAGGATCTCAATCATGTACACCTTTACAAGAAGCACATGGTGAATGCGTTCAATAAAAAGGTCAAGCTTGTTGCCATACGAGAAGGAGATTTTATTCTAAAGTAATTCAGATTGGCTATCCACAACCTGCATAGAAAGTTCAGACCTAACTAAGAGGGCCCATTTTTGGTTAAGAAGATTCTATCCAAAGGAGTCATCCATATTTTAGACTTAAAAGGGAATGAGTTTTTTAAACCTATCAACCTTGACCAATGGAAGAGGCATTTTATTTAGAGCAAACTGGTAAAAAAAGAACAAAATAAAAATAAAAGTATAGTGAGCTGAAAACTTATAAAGGCAGCTCATACAAAAGTTAATAGATAAGAAAAATGCTTGCTTGATGAGTTAAAAATCCATTTGGATCGCTCATGTAAAAGTTAGAGCTCCTGAAAGTAATAGAAGAGTATCAAAATAATTGATTAGAAAATCTGGCACAGGATTGATCAATGATAGAGAGTAAGTTCGATGAATATCGGTAAACTTTTGTATGAGTTTTAACATTTTTCTATAGGATGCTATATGTGATACCAAGGATAAGTCCACTTGACCTCACTCTATAGGATGGCCCCCACCCACTTGACTTAGCCATCAAATGTTAACGCCCTTATCTCACCAAAGGTATAACGTCTTCTCATGTGGCTACAAGATATGTACCTCTATGGATCACCCATTGGTGGTGCTAGGATCCCCAGCCTCTCTTGAAGCCAGATTTATATAAAATAAGAAAAAATGAAAATAAAAGCTTGTTGAGTTTAAAACCTTATAAAAGGTTGCTCAAGACAAAATTAGAGCTACCCGTTGAGCTAAAAACCTAAGGGGGCAGTTTAGTCAAAAGTTAGGTTGTAAAGTAATAATTAGATAGCCTAATCAGTTAAAAACCTTACAAGAGGTGACTCATGTAAAAATTAGGATAAAAATATAGCTTGTCTAAGTTGAAAACCTACAAAGTGAGCTTAGAATTCATACCTAAAGCAGAAGCATACTACTATTAAGGCATCTAGAATGCCCTGGCCTTACTCCATCTAGCCCAAGGATCATCTCTACTACAATCATCATAAAAAAGGTTCGACCATGCTCTATTTGGTCTATCACTAGACCAATTATCAGATCCCATGGTTGGACGGGTTGATGAATAGAAACCATGCGAATAGTCCAAATACAGCTATTCTCAACCATGAAGGGGTAGTCACTAGCTTATGGCTACATAGTCAGAATATAGCAGTAAGATCTACAGATCCCTCTACAGTCAATAGCGACCTCACTATACATTTGTTATAACTCCAGATATCTAAACTAGAAGACATGGGTTATTGGATTTGAGAATGTAGAAGCTGTGTTTATGGAGACTTATTAGAATGTCTTTAAATACTAGAGTGTAAACTTACTTAGTTGGCCCCATGTAGTATCACCCCCACTTGTGGGAGATGTATGAAAAGTAGAGAATGATTTTGGAGTCATGATCTATTCTTACATAGAAAACATATGAGTTATGTTTCAGCAGAGAAGCATAATGCATGTTATTCTAATAGATAAATAACATTGATGAGTATTTTAAGGTTTCACTATTAATCCAAAATATATGGAGTTTAAGCCATTGACGTTCCTTAATGTTTATGCACCATAGGCCAAGTGCACTAAGCCTTCATGCTAGGCTGCACTACTCTATCATGCGTTCTAATATCGAAGCTATCAAGTTTTGACACCATGCATATGGAATCTGATGTCATGTCTACTCTAGGCATCATCATCTCCTAACTACTCTGCATCCAGATTAGGACTATTGGGGACCTCGATATTATATCACTCTAGGTGTGTTATCAGTCAAGCGATCTCTCTACATATCTGCTCAATCATCTAGGCATTGTGATCTTGCTCCTCTCACTTTGAGTATCAATTTATCTACATTAACACTATCATATAGGCATATAAGTCATGCATCCATGCATATACATCACAAACATAATCATAACAAGTTCTTACCTGGACGTCCTGCATCTCAAAATTATGATAGCGGTGTAGTCTCATTAACAACCTTATAGCATCAGCCATGGCATCCTGAGGCACTTGCACAGGTCAAACATATGTCAGATCAACAGAATCAGTAGCATACCAATGCATTTGCTCTACTGATAAGAGTGGTGTTTGGTGGATCAAACTCAATCTCATTCCTCATTAGCACTATGAAGGATTTCTTATATAGGTGACCAAGCTCATCGTACATTTATATCAATGGTTTTTGAGGGCCAATCAGTTGACCCTCAATAAAGCTATATGGATGATCATTCCAGGTGGCCCATTAAAAGTGTCGAGGTATGGTCTCATTGGTGTTGCTTAAGATATAGCACTGCATGATCTCTTTGAGGTGTTGCTAGCTTTGGAACTACCAACAATTAGTGAACCATAATTTTTACCTCTATCAGAAGCATCGGGTCTACAGCTAGATTTGCTCGCTTGATCATGCTGGTTATTGCATGTATATAGATGAATTATGCCCAGTAGCTGCATCTGGATGAAAGTCTTGTAGTCCATTAGTGGCTCAAAAAGATGCTTTTGCCCAAGAATGCCAATTAAAGTAGCAATCACCTCTAGGTTTATATTAGTACAAGATTCCCAAGACATAGCTTATGCTGATGGACAAGGCTCCACATATCCCTTTAACCTTAACTGCTAGTTGATAATACACTTGCCTAAATGGAAGAGCTGTCAGGCTCTTAAAAAATATGTGACACTCATCCTTATGAGATGAGCTAGTAAGATATTTTAGTTGAGGGAACATATTATTCCAGGGGTACAGGGGTAAGGGCAAACCTATTCTTAACAACAATAATTAATGAGACGCTTGCTCAAGTATCATTTAAACTAGTTCAATTTAGTTTTATGCTAATAAAATTACTTTTTGCTTGCCTAATCTTAGATCTAATTCATGCTTATAAATGCCTAAACTAGCCAATCCCCAATTGAATCACCAAAAAACCTCATTATTTGTCAAATTTTGCTTGTTACATACACAATGTTTAACAATTTTTGCTAATGTGTGCCAGCCTCTATAATGCTATGCTAATATGTGTCATATGCTCTTAAAGATGCACTCATGGAATTAGGCTTCTCATAAAAATTTTAAAATTTTTATAGCACTTTTTCCTCAGCAAGTTCATTTTTCATGATGTACGAAATCTAAAAAATATAAAAAATCAGTCAAAATGTAGCAGTTTGATGTTCCAAAATTCAGGTTTTTTCTCTAGGCTATGTTGATTCTAATTTCATTGACAAATAGTTTTTCTATGTCTAGCATAGATAGGAAATCAATCTAGTAGATGATCAATTTTAATCAAGCCATTGATTACAAGTCAAACCACTGACCATATAGTGTCATATTCCAGCAGTAGGTCCCAAATGCTATCTTTGGAGATATTAGACACTTATTTAATGGTAGAAGCATATATCTGATAGTTGATCACCTAAGAACGACCAATTTTTTGATCATGATCCAGTAGTTAATCATCCAGGTTCTAGAATTGCCCACTTGATCCAACAATGATCATGAGATCAGGCATTTGACTTTTAAACCCTAGCAGCAGTGTGAGCGCGCGTATCCGTTTCTCGGCTTTTCCAGTTTTACAGGTTTTAACTTTTTGAGAAAAACGGGATATGTGGAGTCGCCACCTAGTTTGTTTCTATTAACCCAATTGAATTAATTTTGAAAACTAGGAAATAAAACCTTGGTTTTTCAGAGTTGAAAACATCCTTAGTTTCTTCAGAGT